>SJYA01000463.1:1062987-1112869 GCA_006410615.1 Neotragus moschatus
AAAGCTATGGCCAACCTAGACAACGTATTAAAAAGCAGAGACATTACTTTGCCAACAAATGTCTGTCTAGTCAAAGCTATGGTTTTTCCAGTGGTCAGGTATGGATGTAAGAGTCAGAGTATAAAGAAAACTGAGCGCCAAAGAATTGATGCTTTTGAACTGTGGTGTTGGAGAAGACTCTTGAGAGTCCCTTCATCAGCAAGAAGACCCAACCAGTCCATCATAGAGGAAATCCATCCTGAATATTCATTTGAAGGAACGATGCTGAAACTGAAACTCCAATACTTTGGCCACCTGATGCAAAGAACTGATTCACTGGAAAAGACCCTGATCCTGGGAAAAATTGAAGGCAGGAGGAGAAGGGGATGACAAAGGATGAGATGGTTGGATGGCATCACCAACTCGATGAACACGAGTTTGAGAAAGCTCCAGGAGTTCGTGATGGACAGGGAAGCCTGGCGTGCTGCAGTCCATGGGGTCGCAAAGAGTCAGATATGACTGAGCCACTGAACTGAACTGAACAGCCTGGCTCAAGAAGCCAGAGGAAGGTGAGATTCTCTAGATCTTAGCATTACTTCACAGAGGGCATGGTGGGGTCTAAACCTGCTGGGCATACATCTTGGGTCTATGTTCCAGGGGAAAGATATCCCCTATTAGCTATAGGTCTATCTCTTCATAAGACAAGCTTGAAAAGTCAGCTTAGCCATTTCAGGAATACACAGACTGCCTAGTATAAAGCTATCTGAATTTGAGGTGCTAGCAGTCTGGGAATGGACCTGGAGTTCTGGTCTTCAAAACCTGAAAGTCTGGACCCGTTAAATGATGAGGTTGACCCTACTGAAAGGACCACACCTCTTGGCCCATGGAAAGTGGAGCTCGGGTGCAGTTCCTCCCTCTGGGAGAAGAAAATCCTTAGTTCCAGCTAGTTCACTGTTCAGATAATGAGAGCGAGCTTCCAGCATCACCTTTGGATGATTCTGCTCATCAAAACATAGTAAGACTTTCCTGGAGGCTCAGTGGTAAAGAATCTGCCAGCCAGTGCAGAAGATACTGGTTCATTCCCTGATCCAGGAAAATTCCACTAGCCACAGAGCAGCTAAGCCCGTGCACCACAACTATTGAGCCTGTGCTCTAGAGCCTGAGAGCTCTAACTACTGAAACTCACGCACACTAGAGCCCATGCTCAGCAACAAAGGAAGCCACTGCAATGAGAAGCTCATTCACCACAACTAGAAAGTAGTCCCTGCTCATTGCAACTAGAGAAAAGCCCTCAAAGCAAAGAAGACCCAGCAGAGTCAATAAATAAATGCAATCATACATAAAACACAATAAAAAGGTTATTTTATGGAGTGAATATATCAAATTTGGTGATTGATTTGATTTGGAGGAGTGTGAGTTCAGAATTATTCTGTTGTTTACACCTTAGTTAACTGAGTATATGATGACTCCGCTGACGGAGATAAGGATGCAAGAGAAGGAAAGCCTCTATGGGTAGGGGAAAGGATGCATTCACGGGTGGATATATTGAGTTTGAGGTATCTCTGATACATTCATGTGAAAGAAATGGAGGCTAGGGAACAGAGATTTGAAAGTCAGATGCATTAGTTATGCCAGAAACTTGGGAAGTGAATGACAATGACNAGGATGCAAGAGAAGGAAAGCCTCTATGGGTAGGGGAAAGGATGCATTCACGGGTGGATATATTGAGTTTGAGGTATCTCTGATACATTCATGTGAAAGAAATGGAGGCTAGGGAACAGAGATTTGAAAGTCAGATGCATTAGTTATGCCAGAAACTTGGGAAGTGAATGACAATGACATCTTTCTATGTAGACTGGGAAGAAAGAGGAAGGGAATTTTAACATTTAAAAGGCAGTTCAGAATAGTAGATCAATTGTTGAGTGGGGATCAGGCTGAGGGTGGGAGAAGAAAAAACATATTTTAGAAGCCTAAGAGCTATCAACATAATGAACCATTCAGAAAATGTGAGAATTTTTAGGAAAGTAGTGAAAACACATTTCACCATTGTTTAATAAATGCTTGAGTTTAGGAAGCAGATGACTTGTTTTCTCAAGCTTGCCAATGAGGAGGCGAGAAAGAGGAGAGATGGATTAGGAATCATAGAGAAACCATAGGAGAGGGTGATATTATTATAATATCATATTAAATATGTTATATTAATATCATAGTATTATGATATATTATAATATTTCCTATATTTACTATATAAATACAGTGCTTCCCTATATTTATTATATTCCCTATATTTATTATAATATCATATTAAAGAAATACCTACAAGGCTTTGGGTTGACAATATAAATGATGCATGGGATAAAGCTGGATCATATTTGCCTACCTGAAGTTGTTTTTAATGATAATTATTTTTAAGGTATTTTCCAGAAGAGATTTTACTTTAAGTATAAAGTGATCTGACTGAGTACAGAAGAGCAGACACTTTCAAATTGCAGTGCTGAAGAAGACTCTTGAGAGTCCATCCGTTCAACTGTGAGCAAATCAAACCAGTCAGTCCTAAACGAAATCGACCCTGAATATTCATTGGAAATATTGATGCTGAAGCTGAAGCTCCAATACCTTGGCCACTTGATGTGAAGAACTGACTCACTGGAAAAGACCCTGATGCTGGGAAAGATTAAAGGTAAGAGAAGTGGGAGGCAGAAGATAAGTGGGAGGCAGAATCAACTCAATGGACATCAGTTCAGTTCAGTTCAGTCACTCAGTCGTGTCTGACTCTTTGCGACCCCATGAATCACAGCACGCCAGGCCTCCCTGTCCATCATCAACTCCCGGAGTTCACTCACACTCATGTCCATCGAGTCAGTGATGCCATTCAGCCATCTCATCTTCTGTCGTCCCCTTCNGACTTGCATATAGGTTTCTCAAGAGGCAGGTCAGGTGGTCTAGTATTCCCATCTCTTTCAGAATTTTCCTCAATGGACATAAGTTTGAGCAAACTCCGAGAGACAGCGAAGGACAGGGTAGCCTGGCATGTTGCAGTCCATGGGGTCACAAAGTCAGACACAACTTAGCGACTGAACAACAACAAATTAAGTGATCTGCAAAATACTTTATCTAGTTCAACACCTTTCTATTGCTCACCCTGCCTTTATTTCCAGCCCCTGTGAATCAGCTGTCCCTCCAATTCCCAAGACTATGGTAATCTATCAAAATTAAAATCTATCAGCATGTCACATCATTGACTTGCTCATGCTTTTCATGATCTGGTCCCTGCCCATATTCAAATATCTATTTAACATGTATTCATTACATACCACTACGAGAAGTCTGATATGGGACACAGGCATGTAAATGAGTGATCCTAATACAGCATGGTACCTTCTAAGATAGGGAGCCCTGGAAAACCAGATTCAGTTAGTTCCCCAGCTTGGTGATGACTGAGCTGAGTCCCAAGAGAATGTCAAGAGCTCATTGCACCTTTCATAAATGCTCCACTTAGCTCTGGCCTTTTGGTTTCAATGTCTGTGCCTTTGTATATGCTGTTCTTTCCAACTGAAATGCCCCCCTCCACGTCCATCAGCCTGTAGAATTCCTATTTATCTTCAGGACTTCACATACATATCATCTTTTCCTTGATGCTTCTTTTACATTCCTCAGTTGGGTTAAGTGCCCTGGTTTTACAGTTCCAGAGGACATTGCATTTACTTCTGCAGAAACACTGGTCTCCAATCTACCAATGTGCGTACTCTCTTTCAAGGCAGGATATGTCTTTTATCTCTAATATCGTCCTCCTAGTATATTGCTTGGCATACTGCAAAGGCTCAATGAATGTTTGTTAAATGACTGAGTGAATAAAACATGCTTACCAAGTGAATTATCTAATGTTAGAACTTTTTAAGATTTGGGACAAAAGTGTGCTCTGACCTTTGAAAAACTCCAATATATCTGAACTTTTCCAGCTTTGTGTTTGGCTATTGATCACCAAGGTCCTTTATCACAATAAAATCTTGTTACTTTATTTGACTCTGTGTTTATGAGTATAATATGCATAAGATCTAATTGCTTATACATGTCTGTTATCAGCAGAGTCTGATAGATTATGCAATTCGTTTGACATTCCAATATTTGTTAAACACTTACTGTGTACAAGGATCTGTTCTCAATGTAAATACCAACCGTGCAGTTAAAGGGCTTACCTTCATGGAGTTTATGATTCAATAAGGGAAATGTAGTTTTAAAAAAAGAAAAAAAAACTAAGCTTGTATATAAATACAATTTGAGGTAAAAGTTATGGAAGAAAAATACCTTAGTTCAACAAGATAGACTAAAAGGAAAGGGTTGCTTTGAATTATGGGGTCAGAATAGATCTACATGGCAAAGGAATATTTAAAGCCAAAATCTAATAGGTGTATAGGAAGTGAGGACAGTGGACATTTCCTTCTAAGAGGAGGCCTTTGAGGATGTGTTTTGACAGTGAAATTGGTATGTTCAGAGCCTGGCAAAGGTAGTTGTTAAGCTCTTGGAGATAGGNAGAATAGATCTACATGGCAAAGGAATATTTAAAGCCAAAATCTAATAGGTGTATAGGAAGTGAGGACAGTGGACATTTCCTTCTAAGAGGAGGCCTTTGAGGATGTGTTTGACAGTGAAATTGGTATGTTCAGAGCCTGGCAAAGGTAGTTGTTAAGCTCTTGGAGATAGGGTTGGAGAAGTAAGCAGAGGTCAGGTCATGCGAAAGACTGTAGAATTACTTCTACAAATAATGAGAAATTATTTGAAGGGTTTTGAATTAGGATATTATATAACCATTTTCATTTTAAAAGGTCCCTTGTCTTTGGTATACAGAGAGATGATATGAGGAGGGTGGTGGGAGGGGGGTTCACAATTGGGAATTCATGTACACCTGTGACAGATTCATGTCAATGTATGGCAAAACCAATACAGTATTGTAAAGTAAAATAAAGTAAAAATTAAAATTAAAAAAAAAAGAAAATAGATTTGAAGGGACAAGAAGGAATATGATAGCCCGATTAAAAGACCTTTTGGTTAGAAACTTGAATTGGTTGCTTATAATAAAAATCCCTAGAGAACAATGGCTTATAGGCTAGATCTGAATCTCCTTCTTTGTAAAAGGAAGAACAAACTAGGGCTGGGGCAGAGGTGTCTGTGATTATATGGGCTTTTCTGTCATGGTGTGGTCACAAGGTGGCCACACAAACATCCACCTTTCAGAGAGGAAGGGGGAAAAAAGCTCTAAGGCAAAAATGGGACATGCACTCAAGCGTCTGTTCTCACCAGAGTTGATATGAGGTGGGAGGTGGGGGGGGCGGTTCAAGATTGGGAGCTCATGTACACCTGAGACGGAAAAAAATAAAATAAAATAAAAGACTTTCCCAGAATCCACTCAAAAAGTACAGTGTTACTCATATTTCACTCTTACAACTGTGTCATATGGCCAATATATTGTCAAGAGAGCTGAGAAATGCTGATTAAAAAAATGATAATAAAGCAGGGTCTACTGTCAGCCTAGACAAAATCATCCTTAGAAAAACAGAGAGAAATGGGTATTTGATAGGCAATAAAAAGGAAAGTTATGACCAACCTAGAGAGCATATTCAAAAGCAGAGACATTACTTTGCCAACAAAGGTCCGTCTAGTCCAGTCTATGGTTTTTCCTGTGGTCATGTATGGATGTGAGAGTTGCCTGTGAAGAAAGCTAACTGCTGAAGAATTGATGCTTTTGAACTGTGATGTTGGAGAAGACTCTTGAGAGTCCCTTGGACTGCAAGAAGATCCAACCAGTCCATCCTAAAGGAGATCAGCCCTGGGTATTCTTTGGAAGGAATGATGCTAAAGCCGAAACTCCAGTACTTTGGCCACCTCCTGTGAAGAGTTGACTCATTGGAAAAGACTCTGATGCTGGGAGGGACTGGGGGCAGGAGGAAAAGGGGACGACAGAGGATGAGATGTCTGGATGGCCTCACCAACTCTATGGATGTGAGTTTGAGTGAACTCCGGGAGTTGGTGATGGACAGGGAGGCCTGGCATGCTGCGATTCATGGAGTTGTAAAGAGTCGGACAGACTGAGTGACTGAAATGAACTGAACTGAACTGAAACTGTCTCTGCCTCTATCCACCTCTTTCTATCTTTTGAAGGGAGGATGAGCATGATCAATTTGTATGAGAGGTAGCTATACTAGATTAGGCAAAAGTCAAGCTGTGTTTATAAGTTTAATGATGGGACAAGAACTATGCTTGAATGTCCAGTTCAATCACTCAGTTGAGTCTGACTCTTTGCAACCCCATAGCTGCAGCATGCCAGGCTTCCCTGTCCATCATCAGCTCCCAGAGTTTGCTCAAACTCATACCCATCGAGTCAGTAATGCCATCAAACCATCTCATCCTCTGTCGTCCCCTTCTCCTCCTGCTTTCAATCTTTCCCAGCATCAGGGTCTTTTCCATTGAGTCAGATCTTTGTATCAGGTGGCCAAAGTATTGGAGTTTCAGTTTCAGCATCAGTCCTTCCAATGAATATTGAGGAATGATTTCCTTTAGGATTGACTGGTTTGAGTAATTTGATCAATTTGAATATAAAAGGGCACAAAAGGAGGCCTGGAAGATACTGGAAGGTGGCTCACTCAAAACTCATTCAGCTTTCTTTTAACTTGCTTTCCTAAACTAGATTCCTAGGCTCCTTTGCAGCTAGAATGTTCCATATTTTCTAGCTTACACCCATTGTAAAAAGCCTCCCAAGTTTGGGATGCAGACTCAAACCATATGTAGTGGTACTTCAACACTTGTAGAGACATGAGCTTTTCTGACAAGCATATCTGTTCTGCTTTTGCAGTCAGAGGTACTAACAGCCAAGGGTGTGGTTGGGTATTTGGTCTGAGTCTTATGTCCTCGCTGTGTTGTTCCTGGCTGGCTACACAGTATCCAAAGCTAATTCTCTGGCCAACTAATAGGTTTTTTTTAACTGGTTTTCTTTAACAAATACTCTCTTGGGACAAGCAGTTTGAGTGGATTCAGTTGTCTACAACTAAGGACGCTGATCAGTATCACAACCATATTCTATGGTTCCCCTCTAACCCAGTTTTTACAATTTTGCCCCAGTTTTCAACATGGAATATTGTAGATTAAGACAAACTGATTAAATTATCCCACAGGCCTTCACAGTCTGGCCTTTTCCCACTTCTTCTGGGACACCTGTCCCTGGACTCTTGTTCTTTGTCTCACTGACCACACTCCTAGCCACTGCACATGCTCCTTCCTCATCTAGATGCTCCTCTTTCCCGTCTCTCCCTTGGGAGAGGGAGAGTTTACACATCCTTTAGATCTTGGCTTAAGCACAACTTTCTACTTGAGTAGGATCGGGAAACTACCCTTAACAGTTTTTATTACAGATCGCTATCATGGATAGCACTTACCACAGTGGCAATTTTCAGTGTATTTGTTTTGTGTGATTAATGCTTAACTAAACACATTAGACTGTCAGTTCTAAGTAAAGAACAATGTCTTGTTTGATACTATACATATTACATATTATTTTAATTTGTATTTCTCTTTACAGAAGTTAAACAAGTACAAGGTCTTTTAAAAAACATTATTATTAATTACAGGATAATTGCATTACAGTGTGTTGGTTTCTGCCTTACAAAAACTTGAATCAGTCATAAGTATACATATATCCTCTCCCTCTTGAGCCTCCCTCTCACGCCTCTAGGTTGTCACAGAGCACCAGGCTGAGCTCTCTGTATAACAGAGCAACTTCCCACTAGCTATCTATTTTATACATGGTAATGTACATCAGTTCACTTCAGTCACTCAGTCGTGTCCGACTTTTTGTGACCCCATGGACTGCTGCATGCCAGGCTTCCCTGTCCATCACCAACTCCTGGAGCTTGCTCAAACTCATGTCCATTAAGTCAGTGATGCCATCTAGCCATCTCATCCTCTGTCATCATCCCCTTCTCCTGCTGGCCCCAATCCTTCGCAGCATTGGAGTCTTTTCCAATGAGTCAACTCTTCGTATGAGGTGGCCAAAGTACTGGAGTTTCAGCTTTACAATCATTCTTTCCAAAGAAATCCCAGGGCTGATCTCCTTCAGAATGGACTGCTTGGATCTCCTTGCAGTCCAAGGGACTCTCAAGAGTCTTCTCCTACATCACAGTTCAAAAGCATCAATTCTTCAGTGCTCAGCCTTCTTCACAGTCCAACTCTCACATCCATACATGACTACTAGAAAAATCATAGCTTTGACTAAATGGACCTTTGTCGGCAATGTCTCTGCTTTTTAATACACTGTATAGGTTGGTCATACCTTTTCTTCCAAGGAGCAGGTGTTTTAATTTCATGGCTGCAGTCGCCATCTGCAATGATTTTGGAGCCCAAGAAAATAAAGTCTCTCACTGTTTCCATCATTTCCCCATCTATTTGCCATGAAGTGATGGGACCAGATGCCATGATCTTAGTTTTCTGCACATATTTCAGTGCTGCTCTCTGTTTATCCCACCCTCTCCTTTGCCTTCTGTGTCCACAAGTGTGTACTCTACATCTGTGTCTCTCTTCCTGCCCTGAAAATAGGCTCATCACTGCCATTTTTCTAAACTCTATATGTATATGTTCAGTTCAGTTCAGTTCAGTCACTCAGTTGTATCCGACTCTTTGTGACCCCATGAATCACAGCACACCACGCTTCCCTGTCCATCACTAACTCCCTGAGTTCACTCAGACTCACGCCCATAGAATCAGTGATGCCATTCAGTGATCTCATCCTCTGTCGTCCCCTTCTCCTCCTGCCGCCAATCCCTCCCAGCATCAGAGTCTTTTCCAATGAGTCAGCTCTTCGCATGAGGTGGCCAAAGTACTGGAGCTTCAGCTTTAGCATCATTCCTTCCAAANGCCAAGATCACTAAGAAGTTCAGTGGTGCCTTTCTTCTACAGGTCAGAGTGATCTGGAGATTCCATTACAGTACTAGATTCACAAATAGCAAGTGGATGGTAAGACTCTGAAACATAGGGCCAGATGCCAGAGGCCTAATGGATACAGTTACGGTGAGTGACAAAGTCAGAAATGCAAGCAAGGGCCCTTACCTACAGAGGATTACACATGCATGCTCAGTTGCTCAGCTGTGTTCAACTCTGCCACCCAATGGACTGTAGCCCCCCACGCTTCTCTGTTCATGCGATTCTCCAGGCAAGAATAATGGAGTGGTTTGCCATTTCCTCCACCCGAGCCAGGGATTAAACCTGCATCTCCTGCATTGGCAGGCAGATTCTTTACCACTGAGCCACCTAGGAAGCCCAGAGAGGAGTATGAAGATGGTTAACTGTATTTGGCATCTCTCAATGGGCAGGTAAAGAATAAATGAGAAGCCAGTAAGGATACTAGTCAATATACATGATCAAAAGATATTAAGGATAGATGAACTGTTATCTTACAAAGATTAAAATCAAAGAAGAAGGCAGTCACCCAGAATTAAGACCACAATTTCCCACCCAGTTTGCAGGCCTGAGCCAGGTTTCAGACACAGAATCCTTTAACTGATAGACAAGGTGGGCCCCAGGGAGAAGGGTCTTCTGAGACCATGCAAGTAACATAATAGTGATTCTCCCAAAAAGACCTATAGCCATTTACTTGATTAGCTGAAAATTACAGAAAGAAGTTTACCCATTGAGAGGACTCCTGGACACAGAGTATGAGCTGCCATTGACACCCAAAAGTGGCATCATGGTGCCACATTAGTATGAACATATAGAAAGGCTAGGAAATAAATGAGCCCTGGACCAGGTTCAGGTCACAGTGGGTCCGCTGAGTCCATGGACCCATCAGTATTCACTTCTCAAGTCCCGAAATATAGTAGTCGATACTACTGACACAGATAGTGCTTGGCCTGTGTGGCAAGTGATATCACAGTGAGAAAAGCCAAGAAGAAAACTCTAAGACTGCTCCACACTCCAAGCTAAGATGGGAGATCAAAAATAATGTCACATCTCAGAGAGAATAGCAGAAATTAGTGCTACTATTACACCTGAAAAATGTAGGATTGATTATTCCCATTATAACAGCATTAACTAATAAGTCTGGCCCCTATACAGAAACAGATGGATTCTGGAGGATGACAGAATGCTATTCTATTGCAGACTCAAAAAGTAGGAGCCCCAGTTGCAGCTGCTAATGTTAGAATTATTATATGCCAGAGCAGATTAACACAATCTCAGATATATGCTCTGAAGCTACTGATCTGGCAGATGAATTTTTCTCCATCTCTTTCAGATAAGAGGATCAGAAATAGCTGCACTCACTTGAACAGGCAACCATGTATGTTTGCAGTCTTGCCCCAGGGCTTTGAGAAAAAGACAGATCATAGGGCATCAAATGTCCATACAGCTAGAACTGTCCATCATGACCTGAGTTTCATTAGACCCATCAAGTCACAAAATTGGATGGGGCCAGCAGCAATTCGTCTTAAATTGGAAGTGACACAGCCAGGACTGAGCATGAGTGATTCTAGAGTACACAGACAAGCTCCAGGAAGCGTTAGGACAGACCCACTTGTCAGCCACCACTGTTTCACAACAGCAGTTCTCCCTGCACTTCAACAGGAGCCTCCTGGGAGATCCCTCTTGATCCATTAGTGGANCGTCTTAAATTGGAAGTGACACAGCCAGGACTGAGCATGAGTGATTCTAGAGTACACAGACAAGCTCCAGGAAGCGTTAGGACAGACCCACTTGTCAGCCACCACTGTTTCACAACAGCAGTTCTCCCTGCACTTCAACAGGAGCCTCCTGGGAGATCCCTCTTGATCCATTAGTGGAAAATAACCCCAAGCATGGTTCATGGGGAGGTTAGTTTGGTACAGGAATGAAAGCTACATACCAATAGTCACAGCAACTCCACCTCACTCAGAAGTGTCTTTGATGAACACTGAGAGGAAATCCTATCCATGGGCAGAGCTTTGGGCAGTTTACCAGGTCATCCAATATGTGTGCAAAGAGATATNGATCCATTAGTGGAAAATAACCCCAAGCATGGTTCATGGGGAGGTTAGTTTGGTACAGGAATGAAAGCTACATACCAATAGTCACAGCAACTCCACCTCACTCAGAAGTGTCTTTGATGAACACTGAGAGGAAATCCTATCCATGGGCAGAGCTTTGGGCAGTTTACCAGGTCATCCAATATGTGTGCAAAGAGATATGGCCCAAGGTAAGATGTGGCCATGGGCAGCGGCAAGTGACTTGGTTGGCTGGTTAGCTTAGGCTCTGAAAGGCGCAATATGGGGATCCCAGGAACAAGGAGTTCTGGAGAAGAGGGATGGGGTAGTGGGCCCCAAATATTTATAATCTGCTAAGATTATAGTGAAACTTGTAGTCCCTCTTTCCAATCCTTCTTCCTGCTCTCCCTTCCCCATGTGTTGAACCCATGCATATAATCTAATAAACCTCTAGTTTAGAGTCTGCTCCCTGTTAAAAAACCACCTGTAAACATTACCTAAAACACTGAAATCATAACTTTGTTTTCTGCTCTATCCCCATTGCTAGCTCTGCTTGACACATTCAGTTCAGTTCAGTTCAGTCGCTCAGTCCTGTCCAACTCTGTGACCCCATGAATCACAGCACACCAGGCCTCCCTGTCCATCAACAACCCCTGGAGTTCACTCAGACTCACGTCCATCAAGTCAGTGATGCCATCCAGCCATCTCATCCTCTGTTGTCCCCTTCTCCTCCTGCCCCTAATCCTTCCCAGCATCAGCGTCTTTTCCAATGAGTCAACACTTCAACACATTAGATTCTTAATAAATACTTGTTGAATAAGTGACTAGATCCAAGGGATGCTAATTGGACAAAGTTCATGACAGAACTGCTTCTGAGTTGTGTTGTTGTTGCTATTTAATTGCTAAGTCCTGTTTGACTCTCTGAGATCTCACGGACTCCTCTCTCCTCTCTCCATGGGATTTCCCAGGCAAGAATACTGGAGTGGGTTACATCCCTTCTGCATGGCATTTTCCTGACCCAGGGATCAAATCTGTGTCTCCTGCATAGGCAGGCTGACTCTTTACCACTGAGCTGCCATGGATGTCACTCTGGGGTCTGTATCCTCATGCATGATAAATTCTGGCCCTCTTGGCTTTAACACAGGTTTCAGTAGCCTGAGGAGGACACAAAATGGTGGGAGTAAGAGGATCATTCCTGCTATGATTTGTCATCCCCCAGTTGTTATGACTGCAAACACACATCCCTTAGCTCAAACAGGCACACCAAACACACATTTTTGTCTGCACCTTATTAGAGATACCCAGATTGCATATTAGTAATTTTCAAAACCATCAATAACATCACAAATCATTATCACGCAGCAGTTATTAAACTTCTATTCTCAGTAACTTATCTTACAGAAAAATANCCCCAGTTGTTATGACTGCAAACACACATCCCTTAGCTCAAACAGGCACACCAAACACACATTTTTGTCTGCACCTTATTAGAGATACCCAGATTGCATATTAGTAATTTTCAAAACCATCAATAACATCACAAATCATTATCACGCAGCAGTTATTAAACTTCTATTCTCAGTAAATTATCTTACAGAAAAATAGCATTTTGTAGAGAATTAGAATTTTTCACACACCTACACAATAAGTCACTTGTTATTCAGTATTCCTGCTTAAAATTCTCATGGATGTTCAAATGCAGCTCAAAAGTAAAGTTGAAATGTGATTCATACTGTAAAAACTGTATCTTTTCATATTTTAAAAAAACAGAAACATAAATAAATTTTGTTAAAATACATGTGGTACTGGTTGCAAGGTCATGCTCCAAAGAGAAAACTGGAAAGGAGCTTGAAACATGCTTTTGGTGAGATCAGATGTCCTGCATAATAGCCTCCTTTCTAAAATGTGAGGAATTTACTTACTTTTTGTTAAATTCTTTTTCTAACTTGCTCTCATACTCTGCTTTCTGTAAAGAGAAAGAACTGTTAAGATCTGCTTGCACCATTTGTGGGATAATAAAAATTTTAATTTTTATCAAAATACTTTCCTATGTAGATGAACCAAAACAACTGGAAGAATATGAAGTTTAGAGATTGAATATTAAAATTCTCACACAGTTTAATAAAACTGTGTTGACCCAGGCTGGGTGTAGGAAACTGCTAGTGACTTCTGAAGTGTCCAAAGCCTGTGGTGGTGGCGGCAGCGGCAGCCTGGCTTGGTATCCTAGTATATGACAGTTATCTGGGACATTGAGGTGGCAGCATTTTAACAGTCAATTGTAGGTGCACTGGAGGGAGTAAACATAGTATACATATCCCAAATTTGGGGGTCCAAATCATTGGTAAAAATTTAAGGTAATCTCTATTGGTTCATATTTCATTTATTTAATTGTTAAGATATATTTACCACATTATAAAACATAGATAAATGTCCTGTAAAATAAATGCTAAAGTTATAGCTCTCCCCTTCCCTTCCCATTTCAATCCATATAGCATCTTTATGAACAGGCAATGTAGTGTATGTGAGCAAAGACATATAAATCTTTTTAGATGCATTGATTTTTATATAAATGAGTCATAAAAGTCATCTGGGTTTTTGTGCCTTTTTTCAATCTTTGACTAGATGGTCTGTGTTTTGGGTACATTTTGTTTTGCAAATTTTCATTTCCTCTCTGCTTTTTGTTCTTCTGGGTGTTGCTTCTGTAACTACACAAAATGCACACAATATGTCTCCTTTTCTTGGTTTAACAATGCTGCACTGAACCAGTGAGACTCCAATAGGAAAGGTGAAGATAGTAGAGCATAATCATCGCTCAC
This sequence comes from Neotragus moschatus, assembly GCA_006410615.1. Taxonomy (NCBI): domain Eukaryota; kingdom Metazoa; phylum Chordata; class Mammalia; order Artiodactyla; family Bovidae; genus Neotragus; species Neotragus moschatus. Next base: position 1,076,783 of record SJYA01000463.1, read on the forward strand.
TTCTCTCCAAACCCTCGCCATCTCACGTCTAGGGTCTTGTCAGTTGTGTTATTACTTTTCCTTGTCACTATAACATTTACATTGTGGTCCTCAACCTTGGTTGCCATAGTCTGTGAATATATTCTTTCTTACTGTGGTTTTCTAATGCCAAAGCTCTTCATCTGACTCTCGTGGTTGCCTGGATTCCTTTATCGTCTACAGCTCAAATGTTTGAGAAGATATTTCCTCCTACCTTTATTAACGAACAGTTTGACTTCATTTACTCTCTCTTCTAAGACCACTAAAGATATTGCTCCAATACCTCCAAACTTTGAGGCCAGTCTGATTTTTTTCTTCCTGAGTGCCTTTTGCTTTTTCTACCTAGATAACAATAGGGATCTTTTTTAGTTTTTTTTGAGTTTTGCCACTTCAGCATACCATGCCTTGGGATTATTTATTTTTTATACCCTTTTGTTGTTATTGTTTCTACAACAAACTTATGTGAGAGTATAAATTACTCATTGGGAGATCAGAAAACCTGGATTCTAGAATTTGAGGTAAATGGATGACTGGATCAGTCACTGAAGTTCTCTGGGACTTAACTTCCATACAGTAATGTAGAAGGAAATATTATATCACCCCCAGCAAATCTTTTAGCTTCCAAATTCAATGATACCCATGCAGATACATGCCTTTATACAATATGTATCTATTATATTATGCCACTACAATTCTTGATAAGCTTTGAATATTATAAGAAACAAGATGATTATAATAAAGAAGAGAGAATAGATGTGGATATCTTTTTAACCCTTCCTCCTTGATATATGTTGAATGGGTTACATCAAACATAATAAATAAATGCTCATATTTGTGATGTTATGAGGCTATGGGAGGTTTACTAAGAGGGGAAAAGAACAGTCAAAGCCTCAAGCTTCATTCTCAGGTTCTGGGTTCATCCTTGCTTGGAGGCATCAGAGTGAGTTAGAAGAGCACTGAGCTATGAGTCAGAAAACCCAGGTTCTTGTCTCATTAATGTAGCTGATCCACTGGTATGAGTTGGAGCAATCAATGCAGATAAACCCAGGTTTGAATCCTAGTTATTCTATTTCTAGCTGTGTGACATTTGGCAAATTATAAAGCCTCTCTGAGCCTCTGCTTCCTTGGATATATATGACAATAACTAGTTCAACTTTCTAATTATGTCATGGTTATTAAATGAAGCAAATTTATTTAAATCGATGTTTAGCTCTCTACCTCCCAACCACTTTCTCTCTGAGCTCTCTTCTCATGTTAACATTCTCTGAGTCTAATTAAAATTTGGATAATATAATATATGATTCATTTCCCCTTATTTTGCTGTGATATTTCTATAAGGTGCTTGCCATTATAGCTTGGGTGTAATATCTTTTTACTACTTGGAAATCTCATTTTTAATGAAATATTTGCTGAAGACCTATTTCTAGTCCCTAATTAGGCATGACAGATGGGTATCCCTGTGACCACCATTTAGTAGCTACAAAACAGATATCATGAAAATACATAAAGAGGAACAAAATTGCCTGAGAGCAGCCAGATTCTCCTCATTCCTCTACCTAGCAGTTTCATTAGATTGGGGGAATTCTCTGAGGTCAAAGAGAAATTAGGTATGTGAACAAGAAATTTGACATTTTATTTCCAAAAAAATCCATCTGCAGACTCTGAATCTGATATGAAATCTTGCTCAATTAAAGAAAATAACAAGATAAATATAGTCGTTTGCATATAACAAACAGGTGTTGGTATATGTAGTGTATTCTGATTCTGTTAAAATGCAAAAGAGAAATAAAATATACGTTTTACTGCTTAAATGCTTTTAATTTTGCTTCCTGAAGCCATACATCATCTGGCTAGATGATTGATGATATCATTTAAATTCAATGCCCCCCCCACAAAAAAAGTAATCCATTAGGTTGCAAATAAAATTGTCATATTTTCCACTTACAAGAAAGAAAAGGTAGAAGATGAATAAATTAGTAGTCTAACATCCCCCCTCAGGGAGTCTTGTATTAATCTTTTTAAAGTAATGAACAGTGTGATGGAATCAGCATGGGAATCAGCACTATTTACTAGCAGCCTGATCTTGGGCAAATTGCTCAGCCTCCTCCGGCCTCATTCTCTTCATCTATAAAGTAGGGGTAAAAACAACAGCAGCAACAACTCACAGGTTTGTTTTGAAGACTTGATTAAGATAGCAACTCTGAAATGGCACTGTAAACCAAAATGACCTCCCCAATACTGGCTAACAAAATTAAATTCTGACATTCTTTCTTTGTTTTTTATTTAACTTCTTCATAGCCAACTCTAACTCTAAAACATTTTTATTTCTCTTCTTTCTCCCAATNGTAAGATAGAGAATAACAAAAAAAGTGAAATATGCCATCTGATGGGGAATATCTTAAGAGCTAACCTGTAAATTGAAAGACGAGTTAGTTAGCAGTCTCCTTTATACTAGTTTGACGGAAGCTGACAAAGGTTCTCTGAAAGAAGACACCCTTGATTAGTGAGCCCGCTAAGTCAGGGTACCTATGATGATGAAATGTTCCATCAACCTGCACACTGACGCGGATGTTTGTCCAGGACGCCATCACCCGTGCAAGACATTCAGGATGAAGTTTTCAATCTCTGTCTGAGGAAGGCACGACTGCCATTCAATCCACAGGAGCACTTTCTCAGCGTCAAAAGATGCTGTTAACTCTGAGCTGGCATCATTTTTCATCTTAAAGAGGATTTTAAACAAGCACAGTAAATTCATACAGGTGAGCCAACATGTGCTAGCCATAAAACAGCACACTGTTCAGGTTGAATTCTTTTATTAAGGCTTATTCTGTGAGGCAGTTGGCCGATAACTTTGCCAAATTGTTACGATCTATATTAAGGAAGCCCTCACCGTGATAAAGTCGGCTCCAATTTTCTTATTCTCCCATTACAGAGTGGTATTTTGGAAATGGACAGAGACCCCTGAGTTTTGTCCTTATATGTCCCTTTCAGGCACCGCAAGGCTACTCATCCCCAAGGTCTCGTCATCATCCTTCACTCACCTTAGAACAGGATTATCTCTTTGAACACAGGCATGTTGCTGAGTCAGGTAAGAGCATCTCTTTAATAAAACAAGAGATGGGAGGCGGGGTGGAAAGGTGAAGTGACGCCAAGTCAGACATTCTATTGAGGAAATTCAAGGACTAGATGATCCCCAAAATCCTTTCATGCTTTCTAATCCTCCAGTTTAGGACCACAACACATGCCTCTGCTACGGTTTGCAGACTGATTTCAGCTGAATGTAATCCATGGTGGTTTGCTGCAGAATAATCTAGGCTTCTGAGTCTCATTCCAAAATATTTCTCCCCCTCCTCCCCTACTCTACCCTCCATCCCAAATGGGAGTGCTATGATTTTCTGAGACTGACCTGGCCAAGAGAGTGTTCTCTAGGATGGTAGAGGATTTCTCAGGCTTATCCTTCTGTTTGAAACTCCCCCTAATTGGCTACAAAGCTATGAGAGTCCAGAAATAGAGCCCATGGAGTCTGCTGGAGTGTTTTACCCAATTTACTACAGAGAGAGGGCCTTAAATTCACAGTCCTGGACCTGAATCTTGATATAATCTTAGCCCAACTGAATAACCTCTCCAAGTGTTACCCTAGAAAACTGAGTGTAGGTATTTACCCAGGGGGGTGGATAAAGGGTTAAAAGAGACTCTATATGAGCCTTGCACTGAAGTTCAGCTTCACCCTTGTGGTTCAGCCAAAAATTATGGCTTTAGCTTCAACTTTGGCCTTGATCTTTGGAAGGTACTAACAGATAGTTTACCTACTTCATCATCATTTCTGGCATCCCCCACCTTGAGAGTCGTCAGCTACACAATATCAGTATGATACACAGCAAGATTGGCAACAAAAGCAAGGGTTTCTATTCAGCCTCATCATTAATGTGTGAATATTCACCTGCCAGTATAGGTGAGCTATCCTTGGCCCTGCTTTATTTCTTTACCTGATCCTCATGACTATCTGACTGGATAATACAATATCTATGCACTTTCTATGCATTGTGTACCTCCCTAATTAGTATTCCAACTGTACCAGAGCAGGAATTTATTTGATTTTGTTCACTGCAGCATCGCAAACATCCAAAAACTGTGCTAGCCACTTCACAAGCACTTAATAAATTATTCTTGAATGAGCGAATATGCAACAGACCTTAATCTCTATCCTCATACTCAATTCTGCAAGAACAATTATTTCCTCTATGTTTCCATAACCGAATTTAGCTGTTCTTCACCAGATTAGCAGTATAAGATTCAGCTCCATATTTCTGTGGTGGGGTCATCCATCACACCTCAGATCTGGGGAAACTTACATAATTTAAAAGGGTTGAAGAGTCGGCAACACATCCTCCCAGTCATCTTTCGATGTTGACACCCACAGAAACATGCCCTATAGCTCCCTCTGGGCTACTCCTCTCCTCCTCAACATTTCTCTGGGTTTAGTGGCACTTTTGCTCTCTCTCTGTTACTTCTGGGCCACTCCTGGACACACATTCTGGACCATCATTAGGCAGTTCCCAGGCCCTACTGGAATTCAGGGGTATTCTCACTATTTAACATCCATTCCACCTACAGAACACAATCTCTTCTTTTCTGGAGCTTTGTCACTTACCCAGGACTCTACCTAGGAGAGGGCTAAGAGACCCTCTGTTTTCAAATCTGGGTTTTCCAGTGGCCTCACACACCTTGGCCAGAGGCCGGGTCCAAAGAGCAGAGCACTTAGAATTTCATTCTTAGGGACTCACTCATGCTTCTTGTCTGACAGTCTTCTATCTCCAGTGACTTACTTTTTTTCCATTCTTAGTTGGAGAATCTGAAAATCTCATCAGAATCTGTGCTTTGGAAACTCGAAAGCCAGGAAAAGATTTCCTTTTCTCTGCCTATGGCGCTGCTTTCTTCTTCTGTGCCAGTGAACGTAGACTGGTTTAGGTGATCAAAATGTGGGATAAGGGTCAAGACATAAAAAGAAATGTGGGAAAACAGTTATTAACATTTCCAAAGCATCACACACACACAGTAAATTGAAAAAAACCAATCCAGTTGTTAAGTTGTTTAAGCCTCTCAGTGAAAATCTCCAGCTCTCTCTTCTTTGGGAAATGGCAGATCAGTTTATAAGAGCCTCTCAAACCCTCCTTCCACTAAGTTTGCCTAAGGCAGGCCAACAGTATCTAGAAATACCAAACTCCTAATGTCTAGGCACCTCACTGGGTAGCAGACACCCTGTTCATCTTCTCCAGTCTGCTTAAGCATCACCTTCTCTGAGAAGCCTTGTCTGGTCTCCCCATAAAAAGTCATCCATCCCTTGTTAGTGTCCCTCACTGTATTCCATAGCATCAATAATCATTCAGCTAAGCCAGGCTGGAAGTTGCAGAAAACTCAAAAGTATTAAAATATATATATATGTTTACTTTTCCTCTCATGAAATTTGAAAGTAGGAGCCCCAAGGCTGGAATCTGGCTTCAGGAGCATCAAGGATCTAGGCTGGGGAGGGGTGGGGCGAGAAGAAATCTGCTCTGCTATTGCCCCCATTCCCTCCCTACAGGACCTTCTCCTTGGGTATAAGATGGTAGCTCACACTTTAGCTACCACTTTCCAGGTAGCGGAAAAAGAAAAGCAGACAGTAAAGGAATGTCCCTTAACCTTCAGGAAACATCCCAGATGGTGCATACAGAGCTCCTGCCTATCTCCCACTGGCTGTTACTTAATTGCAAGGCTGTTACTTAATTGTCAAATGGAGTTCGTAACAGTATTTTAACTGAACTGCAATGTTCCCAACAAAATTTGGGGTTCTCATATGCAAGAAAGAAGAACAGATGGGTACTAGAAGGCAGCTAGCAGTTTCTTTCACTCCTGCTTGTAAATAAAATGGTTACCACATTTGTTTACCTGTTTTCTTAATGACATGGTAAATTCCTTGGGGAAAAAAAAAAAAAAAACTGTCTCATTCATCTTTCTTCCCCAAATTCTAACACAAGGGCAGACTGGAGTTATACTCAATGTTTGTTAGTAAAGGAGAATTTGAAGCCCCTGCAATGGAAGGCACTTGATAGTTGTAAGGGGCTTTCCCAGTGGTTCAGATGGCAAAGAATTTGCTTACAACGCAGGAGACCTGGTTCGATCCCCGGGTCAGTAAAATCCCCTGGAAGAGGGAATGGTAACCCACTCCAGTATTCTTGCCTAGAGAATTCTATGGACAGAGGAGGCTGGTGAGCCCCAGCCCGTGGGGTCGCAAAGAGTCAGACAGGACTCTGCGACTAACACTTTCATTTTTTTGGAAGCTGTGAACTCTAGTTCTTAATTAAAATAAAAAACAAAGACCAATGAAGGTATATTTAAGAACCTGTTTCTGTTCCATTTTATGAAAAATAGGAAACAAGCTCAGAAATATTAAGTAAGTCACACAAGATCTCAGGTCCTGTGAGTGGCAGTGAAGTGAAATTCACCATCATGTCTTACTCTTTGCCACCCCATGGGCTTTTCAGTCCATGGAGTTCTCCAGGCCAAAATACTTGAGTGGATAGCTGGTCCCTCCTCAGGGGATCTTCCCAACCCAGGGGATCTTCCCAACCCAGGGGATCAAACCCTGTGAGCAGCAGAGATTGGGCTTAAAGCACCGCCTGACTCCCAAGTCGTACTCACTGTATTATGTGGGCTCTTCTACTGGCTGCTTCTAGCCTTTCCTTACCTAACACTGATGTGCCTTAATGAACCTTGGTTTACTAATCTGTATCATGGGTACACCATGGATAAAATGACTGATAAGAGCAGTGCATCCTGGCTCTTGAGGATGAAAGCATGGTACAATTCCTTAACAGTAAGTCCCTGCATATGAACCTCCAAGTTTCAAATTTGCAAAGATGCAAAACTTGCATTCCATCAATATCAGGCTTGAGTGGAACTGCAGCTTGCCCTCTGCCAGCTATTGCTGATGACCCTTCAGCTCTGCCATCTTCCACCTCCTCTATATTCTTCAGTCAGTAACCCTTCTGGCCTGTTCACTCAGTGCCNTGCATCCTGGCTCTTGAGGATGAAAGCATGGTACAATTCCTTAACAGTAAGTCCCTGCATATGAACCTCCAAGTTTCAAATTTGCAAAGATGCAAAACTTGCATTCCATCAATATCAGGCTTGAGTGGAACTGCAGCTTGCCCTCTGCCTCCTATTGCTGATGACCCTTCAGCTCTGCCATCTTCCACCTCCTCTATATTCTTCAGTCAGTAACCCTTCTGGCCTGTTCACTCAGTGCCAGCCCCCATATGCCAGCTCTTGTGCCGTATTACTGTACATTTCAAGGTACTGCACTGTAAAAGGTTTTCTTCATTTTTCCTTTTTTTTTGAATGTACTATTTGTGTGAAAAATATTATAAACCTATAACAACACAGCACTATATAGCCAACTGTGTTAGTGGGAACCGAGACAAACTTTGTTGGACCTATGAACAAATTAGACCTACAAACTCAGTCTTGGACAGAACTTGTATATATGGGACTTACTGTACTTATGATAAATCCCATCCCCATTTGCTTTCACACTATATCATTGATTCCACCGCTTCACTTCCACTCCCACCTCAAAAGCCAGCTTGTAAGACCATGCTCTGCTTTGCCTTGATAACTGCTTACTTCCTTTGCACACACAATCTTGCTCAACCTAGTATCTTTTCATGAGGAGGGACTAGTACCTGAGCCACCAAGAGTGCTGAAAAAGTCCCTTCTCAGCCAAGAGAACCCCACTTCATAAGGTTCTGATTGCTATTCTTGGCTCTCACCATTGCTGTGGTCACAAAAACAGACATTCTCACAGCTGCCTCCTCTCCATCTATCTTGATAGTACTTTCAAATACTTTACTATCTAAAAATCTGCTCCCCCAATCCATTGATTTAGTGTATTCTATTCTTCACATAACACAAATTATTTCCAAGCATATGTAACCACATAATTATATCTTTATAAACCCTCTAACAAAATACATTGTATACGTTTATTAATTACATTAACAAAATTCCCAATAAAATTTCAGATTGATCGATGTTACACATCACATTACACTATTTTCCTGTCTAATAGAAATTCGTAAAAGCACTTTATCATATGACTATACAACTAGAATTGGAGAAGGAAATGGCAACCCACTCCAGTATTCTTGCCAGGATAATCTCATGAACAGAGGGGCCTGGTGGGCTAGAGTCCATAGCCTCTCAACAGTCAGACTTGACTGGGTGACTAACCATTCAACTAGAATGAGTCACAGATCAAGATTAGAATGTAAAGTCTTTGGAGACTTGGACTAACTGTATGTCTTAAGTGTCTATACTCTCTGGCCCTCACCTTNTTAAAGAGATTGTCTTTAATCCATTGTATATTCTTGCCTCTTTTGTCGAAGATAAGGTGTCCATAGGTGTGTGGATTTATCTCTGGGCTTTCTATTTTGTTCCATTGATCTATATTTCTGTCTTTGTGCCAGTACCATACTGTCTTGATGACTGTGACATTTGTGTAGACATAGTAAGAGTATTTTTGCACACTACACACATGAGCAAGAATTTCTCTACAGTATATACTTAAGAAAGAAATTGCCAAGGAATGGGATATGTTTTATTCAAGTTTAAAAAATCGTGACAAATAATTTTCCAAAGTGTTTGTGCTGATTTATACTCTAACAAGTTCTGTGTGTCTCACATTCTCATCACAGCTAGCATTGTCCAGCCTTGCTAGTCTACTGATAGGTATAAGACATGAATTCATTGTAGTTTTAATTTGGATTTCTCTGGTTGCTAATTAGGTCTAATATTTTCTTCACGTATGTTTAATATCAGTGGTTTTTTGTTCTGTGGAATGACTTTTTCACGTCTTTTGCTCATTTTCTTTTGAGTTTTATTTTCATTTTTCTGCCTTCTGATAAACATAAAATTTTATGCTAATGTCATAAAATTCATTCCCTTTTCCTTTGTGGTTTCTATTTTGTGTGAACTGTTTAAAAATGCTACTTTGCCCTTTGAAGTAAAGATTTTATCCTATATTCTATTTCAGAAGATTTCTTTTCACTATAAAAGTTTTAAGTCACCTGAACTAGATTTTTTTAGAATACAAGGCCTAGGCCCAATTGTACTTATTTGAACAGAGAGAATCAATGGTCCCAACATAATCAACAGCACAGCCCATTTTCCTGCTTGGTCTGCAATGTAAGCTCTGTATAAGTCAGGTTTCTATGTATGGGTGGGTCTATTTCTGACTCTCCTGTTTAAGTGATCTCTTTATGTATCCATACACCAAGCTAACGAAAGTGAAAGTTGCTCAGTTGTGTCTGACTCTTTGCAACCCCATGGATAGTCCATGGAATTCTCTAAGCCAGAATATTGGAGTGGGTAGCCGTTCCCTTCTCCAAGGGATCTTCCCAACCCAGGGATCAAATCCAGGTTTCCTGCACTGCCAGCAGATTCTTTACCAACTGAGCCACCAAGAAAGCCCACATCAAACTAATACAAAGCATTAAAGTAAGTCTTTACAGTTCTAGGTCAAGTTTCCCCACATTTTTATTTTCAAGCTGTTCTTGGCTGTTTACTTGCCTTTTCCCCTTTCCTTTACACTTTAGATGTTATCTACTGAGCGAAGAGTTGACTCATTGGAAAAGACTCTGATGCTGGGAGGGATTGGGGGCAGGAGGAGAAGAGGACGACAGAGGACGAGATGGCTGGATGGCATGACTGACTCGATGGACGTGAGTCTGAGTGAACTCCGGGAGTTGGTGATGGACAGGAAGGCCTGGCGTGCTGCAATTCATGGGGTCACAGAGTCTGACATGACTGAGCAACTGAACTGAACCAAACTGAGTTTTACCAACAACTCAATTGCTGTTTTAACAGATCAATTACGGGAGACCTGATCATCATATCTAGCAACATGTCATGTCTCCATTTATTTAGTTCTTTCTACATAAAAGACAGACATCTTTTGTTAAATTTATTTCTCAGTATCAATTGTTGTTGCTATTTTTAAACATTTAATACAAATTAACCCTTTATAACTATTGGTTGCTATTGTATTACTATGCAATTGACTTTTAATAATCTTACATCTGGCAGTCTTCCTACACTATCCCAATGTGTTGTGTGTGTGTGTACATGTAAATACAGTAGTTCTTCTACTTGAACAATTTTCATGTCATCTCTGAATACTCAGTCAGTCAGTCAGTTCAGTTGCTCAGTCATGTCCGACTCTTTGCGACCCCATGAATCGCAGCACGCCAGGCCTCCCTGTCAATCACCAACTCCCGGAGTTCACTCAGACTCACGTCCATAGAGTGAGTGATGCCATCCAGCCATCTCATCCTCTGTTGTCCCCTTCTCCTCCTGCCCCTAGTCCCTCCCAGCATCAGAGTCTTTTCAAATGAGTCGACTAGTCTCATGAGGTGGCCAAAGTACTGGAGCTTCAGCTTCATCATCATTCCTTCCAAAGAAATCCCAGGGCTGATCTCCTNACGCCAGGCCTCCCTGTCAATCACCAACTCCCGGAGTTCACTCAGACTCACGTCCATAGAGTGAGTGATGCCATCCAGCCATCTCATCCTCTGTTGTCCCCTTCTCCTCCTGCCCCTAGTCCCTCCCAGCATCAGAGTCTTTTCCAATGAGTCAACTCTTCCCATGAGGTGGGCAAAGTACTGGAGCTTCAGCTTCATCATCATTCCTTCCAAAGACATCCCAGGGCTGATCTCCTTCAGAATGGACTGGTTGGCTCTCCTTGCAGTCCAAGAGACTCTCAGGAGTCTTCTCCAACACCACAGTTCAAAAGCATTAATTCTTCCATGCTCAGCCTTCTTCACAGTCCAACTCTCACATCCATACGTGACTACTAGAAAAACCATAGCCTTGACTAGGTGGATCTTAGTTGGCATTTTGCTTATTTCTTTCCACTCATGGAAACTTTTATTTCATTTTCTTGCCTTACTCCAGTGGTCAAAACCTCCAATGATGGAGGTTTTGACTCAATATGACTGAGTAAAAGTCATAACACATGACTTCCAAAATTAAAATAAATCAATAACTTCTTGCACGAGAGTCATGCTAATATTTCTGAACTCATTCCAGGGTTGGTATATGTGCTGCCAAAGTGAGACAGAGCTCTGTGGCCTCAGGTGGCAGTCGACCCCTCCTGGGTGCACATGCAAGGACCTGAGGAGATGACGCCACAGGTGAGCTCTGCTTTCTGAGGAGTAAGAGGCTGTTTCCAGAGCAACAAGTTTGAGCCTTTGGACCAGAATCGTACCTTTAACCACGTCTCCCTTTAGCCCACCTCCTTGAATAAAGTCTCATAAGAAGCCATGACATTTTTCTGTTTTCAACTATGAAAAAGGGAGGCCTCACTTCTGCCACCAGGTGAGCAGTAAGAGATCCCAGGTAAACACATTATCAGTCCTCCAGAGGACCAAATTTGCATTAGGCACTAATACACTTGATTATCTCGCCAGCCCCAGATGTGTCATCTTTATTACCTAAGTAACAAAGTGAATGTGCTAAGGATTTTCAGCATGCAGTCTCTTGCCTTTCCTTCTAAATTCCTGTTAGACAGATTGGACTTTCAGCAGCCAGTGGCAGATTTTCGTCCATGTTACTCTTTTCTGGTTGATGAAAGTGAAATTGAGCATTCGGTTTAAACTCCGCTAGATATTTAATCTACAGCATAAACTGGGACATGGATAGTGAAAAGGGGTGCTAAATAAATTAGATGTCTGGGCAGAGGTCTAAACTGCAACTCTCCTGAAAAACCCGGGGCACCTAACCACTTCAGCTATGCCACTTTTATAAGTGCCCTTTCTTTCTCTAGCTGCTCTCACCGTGATGTTTCTTCCTGTCATGTCTCATGCCTAATTCAAATGTTTCTCAGTTCTCTTTTGCAAGAGATTCACCCAACCAGCAGCCAGCCTACACAGTTCACTTGTAAACCGTGAAACCGCAAATGAGGTGTAGTTTAAGTACCTCATGAAAAATGATTTCAAAGAAACTCTGATTGACCTCAAATGCTGTGTTTCACGTCCTTTGTATTGTTGCAGATAAGGCTCTAATCTTCTCACCTGTACTTTACGTTCCAAATTACATTATCCAAATTTCCTGTACAATGGATGGCATGCATTATTTAACACATATACACACACATAAAATATAACATAAATGATCTATTTGTCCTTGATCAGGGAAATCTGCTGTAAACAGCACAGCATCAAGATGCTCTTTGGGATGCTTTTGTGCTTTCCTGGTGATGCTCAGAGGAAGGCATTTCAGCTGTTTTCAAAGAACATTTAAATGGGTTTCTGGCTTACTCTGCCAACCTGACAGGCCTCCTGGGCAGCTCCATTTCTGAACGCTTCTGCCACAATTCAACATCATCCTATGCCAGCGTTATCATTTATTAATTGCATTTTAATTGGTTTCAACTATTGCCAGCTAACAAGAGGAGATGACCATCAAGTGTGGTTAGACATTAACTGAAAGAGAAGAGAGTAGGAACTACTCCAGTTGAGGAACTGGCTTATCTGAGACAGATAAAAAGTTCCACAAGCCACATTTCTTGATACTCCAAAGTCTCCTAATGGCCCCCAATTTTATATTTGCATAAGAAAATAAGATGTTTATCTATCAAGAAAGATGGATCTAAAGAGCTGGATTCAAGATGAGTCAAGTCTTACAGGTACATGGAGAATAAGAAACTCCCAAGATGGCAAATGGTAATAATAATTAACATTTGTTGAATTCCTACCATATGCTGGGATCTTATCGCGTCAATAGCTTAATAGCTATTATCTCATCTAATCATCACGACCCTGTGATGTTGGTACTTATGTTATCTTCACTTAACAGACGAGAAAACTGAGTAACTTGCTTGAGGCTGTAACATGGAGTGGCAGAGCTGGGATGTGACGCCAGAGGAGATGCCCTTGAATAACCCAGTATACGATAAGGCTGGTTTTATGTGTGCATTAAGTGCAAATCTCTGATGCTTGCCTTCCAAATATCTTGCAACCAGCTCCTGCATATGTACCCAGCATGACTAAGGCATGCCTTGCCTGAGCCGAGGACTGTAGTCAGACACAAACATATATAATTCCCATAGTGATTCATTCACCAGAAATACACATTGCTACAGTTACACAAAGGAGTCTCACTTGCAGGCTATGACAATAAAGAAAAATTTCACAAGGAAGGTTACAGTTGACCTACTCTAAAAGTGAGGATGGGAATCATTCAAAGTTAGAAGAAATAAAATGGGATAAGACACAGAGTTTGGAAAGCATAAGTATTGCTTAAGAAATATGGCAGTTCAATGCGAACGTAGCATAAGACACTGCGATAGAAAATTCATTTGGAAATGTAGATTGGGCCAGATCATAGAAGTTATAAGATTAATGCAGGCTGCCACACACATCCCCGGAAGACTGATGGTTCCTTAGAGTCAGGGACAGTAACATTCATGTTAGTGACTTCCTCTCCCACACAGGACATTGCATGGTGTCTAGCTCATTAAAGGCATTTACAAATATGCTAAATATATAAGAAAATGAAGTATCAGTCTGTCCAAGGCAATGTGTGTGCTAAGTTGCTTCAGTCATGTCTGTCCCCTTATGGACTACAGGCTGCCAGGCTTCTCTGTTCATGGGGATTCTCCAGGCAAGAATCCTGGAGTGGGTCTTCCCAACTGAGGGAACAAATCGCGGTCCCTTTTATCTCCTGCATTGGCACGTAGATTCTTTACCACTAGCGCTACCTGGGAAGCCCCCAAGGCAACAGGCTCTTTTTAAAAACATGAATCAAAACCTTAAGTGAGCAGAAGTCACTCAAGTGGTGCAGTGGGGCTCCCTTAAGAAAACAGAGGAGAATTTAAGCAGTTAGCAGCATCTCACTAGAATTCCTAAAACTGCAAACTTATAATAACTAATTTTTTCTGTGCTCTCACTGTGTGTCTGCCTGTGTCCTTGCTGTTACATTCAGCATCTCACTTTACCTCCACAAACCCTATGAATACAAACAATTATTATTCTTGGTGTCCATCCAGGGATTCTGAGGGCTATTAAGAATCTTTGTCACATTGAACTAAAATTAACGTGTAAGCAAACTTTACGGAAGTCTCAAAATCAGGATTCTATTATGTCTGACCACTCTTCAAGGTTTGGCAACACTGGAAATCTTATTCTACATGAAAATATACATAGTTAAAACTCCCAATGTTTTGAGGAAGAAAGATTGTTATTAGAATACTATTAGTGTCCTGAAAGGCAGTGCAAAGAAAATGCTAATTATACAATGCTCACCAACCACTCCTGACATTATTATAGTACATACTCATCTGTTTATTTCATTGTTGCATGGCTTCTGCAACATAATACAAGCACCATGAAAAGGAAAAGCCCTTGTTTGGTTCACATCTGTGTCCTTAGCACCTAGGACAGTGGCCGGCACACAGGGGGCTGCCAATAAATAGGAACAAATTGGCTAAAAGGAAAGTTTGTCAGTTGTCCTGGGACTAACACTGTGTTAACCCTTATGTGAGGAGCAATGTTGAGAGCAGTGGTTTTATAAAGAGGCAAGAGAGTGTTCTTTGTGGTACCATTTCTTTTTACCCTTAATAAAAGCCAGAGATATTCACATGACGTGTCTCAGAAAGGCAGTTCAGTGGAGAACTAAGCATGCCATTTCTAGTAATCAAATTTTATCAAAGGGCCATAAAATAGGAGAGTTCAATAAAATGTTGGTGGCAGGATCAAGGTGGTGGAAATCATATCAGTTTTGCAGTGAGTTTGATAATGTTCTTAATTGAGTATTTGGAGAACATCCCTCAAAAAAGAATATTATTAGTGTGTTCTTGATTGGTCAGGGTTTTCAACAGGTGCTAGGCTTGCTTTTTAATTACTGTTACTTTAGTTTCCTTATTTTTAATTCAATGCTTCAGTTCAGTTCAATCACTCAGTTGTATCCGACTCTTTCTGACCCCATGGACTGCAGCACACCAGGCCTCCCTGTCCATCACCAACTCCCAGAACTTGCTTAAACTCATGTCCATCAAGTTGGTGATGCCATTCAACCATCTCTTCCTCTGTAGTCTCCTTCTCCTCCTGCCTTCAGTCTTTCCCAGCATCAGGGTCTTTTCCAATGAGTCCAGGGTCTTTACCAATTCAGTGGTTATGGAGTATTAGTTCTAAAATTGATAATGACTTTGGAGAAGGCTATAATGTTGGGGAAACTAATAGGAAAGAGTTTGAGTGTAGTGCTTATTATTTTGTTTTCCTCCAAGTTTTTTGCTGCCATAGAGTTGTTTTTTAATCGCAGGAAATGGGAAGGGGCAACACAGATGAATCAAAGACTCTTTTGCTCCATATAAGCAGGAGGCAGTCAAAAAATAAAAGGGAAAAAAGTGACCTAGAAGTGTGTGTGTTTGTGTGTTCTCAGTTGTGTCTGACTCTTTACAATCCCCTGGACTGTAGCCCTCCAGGCTCCTCTGTCCATGAGATTTCCCAGACAAGAATACTGGAGTAGATTGCCATTTCCTACTCCAGAGGATCTTCCTGACCCAGGGATCAAACCCTGGTCTCTCACATCTCCTGCATTAGCAGGTGGATTCTTTATCACTGCACCACCTGGGAAAACTGACCTAGAAGGGCAATGCTAAATTAATGTCATTGGATAATCCTTGCCCTCTGCTCTCAGATTTGACACCTCTTATCAGTCATGACATTTTCTTTCACTGAGCTAAGATGCAGCTTCAGATTCCTTCCTAACTCAACATTCCAGATAGCATGTGGGCAGAGTCGTCAGTCCCTATTTGCAATCTGTCCTATAGCTATAGTCTAATCTTTGACTAGAAACGAATCTGCAATATAATTACTCCTTATAAGTTTATTGTTTTGGTTGGCATGCACAAGACCATTTAACAATATCAACGTTGTCACTCATATAGCCATCTTTATGCATCATGCCAAGGGTTTCATAGATTATCTCTCTTCATTTTCACAATAACCATCTGAGGCAAGGACAATGGATCCTTATTTTGTGAAACCTCTGTAGTCTAGAAGGTGAATGGTATTTCCAAGTGACTGACTTGCTATAAGGCCCCAGGTCCTAACAACTAATGACATCTTAGTCTTTGAACAAAAAAGAAAAGTTTCTAGAATAATGTTCTGGAAAAGCTTTAATGAAAAATACTGAAGTGATCCTGAAATTATGTGAATGTGAGTGTTATGAAAAAATAATTCTCATAAAAGATAAGGAGGCTGTATAGTGGAAATTTTTCAAGGTGGACAAGGTTAGGACTGAAATTAAGCCTCTCTATAAAATATAAAGTATATTCTACAGGAGTGTGTGTTAGGGAATGTGACAGTTACTTTCACCAGGTTTGTTCTCCACAACCTTGGGACGTGAGCGTTATTAATCAGTTCTATGAAAGAGAGTATTGAGTGAGATGAAGTTACTTTTCAAAGTCTCACCTTTAGGAGCCAGGATTCAAACAGCTCATCTGAATCCAAAGCCTGGACCCACCCTGATGAGGCAACCTGAGGAAAAAATCAGTGTCAGCTTTAAATGATGTTTGATGGGGCTCAGAAAGCACTGACACCAAAATTCAAAGACACTGGATCCTACACTGGGGACTGGTCAAGGTCTATGATGGACTCAAGAATCAGATATAAGCAACTTTTATGATTAGATTCAAAAATGGGAAATGGGTTTCCCAGGTGGTGCTAGTGGTATAGAATTCACCTGCATGGCAGGAGACACCAGGGACATGGGTTCAATCCCTGGGTCAGGAAGATTCCCTGGAGAATAAAATGGCAACCCGCCCCAGTATTCTTGCCTGGGAAATCCCAAAGACAGAGGAGCCTGATGGGCTATAGTCCAGGGGGTTGCAGAGTCAGAGACCACTGAGCACACACACACAAACACACACACACACACACACTGTCACCTCTGAAACGGGAAATGGAGTTAGCCACACATTTGAACACTCTTTTACCCAACAGCTTTTCATTTCAATCAAATATTTCTTCTCTCCACTAGGGCAAACTCTTTTCTTTTCTAACCCAACATGCAGGTGCCAAAGCTGATATCATTCATTTTACCCCATTGTAGTGTCAGGTAAATCATGCCCGTGATTATTTCTGTTCACTTGCCAGAGAAAATGCATCAGGAAATGTCAGCCTTCCATTTCTCATCTTAAGGACGACGGCATTAAACAAGAACCGAAATTCACACAGGTGAACCCATCTGTGCTAAGCATAAACTCACACAGTTCTCAGGATGAATTATTTCAACATTTAAGTTTTTAGTCACGTGACCAACTTGGTCAAATTATTAACGTGTTGACTGTTTTTATTTTCTCTCAGAAAATGACAGTTCAGAAGGAAATTCTAACTTTTGCTCTCTTGGCATCTTGGGTTTCAATGATTCAGATTTTCCTAACATTTTGAAAGCAGTTGGTGGTTGGAGAAATTTCATCCTTTTTCCTTCTTGTCCTTCATTAAAAAATATGTGTCTCCTATTAATCCACCAACCATTAGGCAACTCTGAAATCAAATGTGCTTCCTCATTGTTCTCCCATCCACCTGATATAACATAGGTCAAGCTTCTTTGAAATCTCATTTAGTTGATGGTACAGATACTGCAGGGACCCACTACAAGAGTCAAGATTGGGAACCTGTAACTTTTCTTATGGCTCACTTTGCCTTAATCTAAAAAATAATTCAGGGAAATATCTTTCCCCTCACAAAATATTTATTCAAATAGAGCATGATCTATATACTAACAAAAAAATTTGCAAATCCTTCTTTTAGCAAGTAAATGAAAAATAAAATTACTTTTATAAGCATTTAAAGGGCATACTGCTAAATTTTTTAGTTTTAGTCATAATAATTAATACCAGTCTTTTCAGAATTATTTGTTGAATCTTTCATTTTATTTCCCATGGACAGAGGAGCCTAGCGGGCTATAGTCCATTAGGTTGCAAGAGTTGGACAAGACTTGGTGACTAAATTACCACCACCACTGTTTTATTTCATGTATAATAAGGCTCAAAAGTAGGAGTTTAAAAATAAAAAATTAGACTTAAACATGATTACCCAACTTCTTATCCCCTAAATAAATATATTATTTGATTATTTTTCTTATCACAAGAGTGATGCAAGCGCCTTTTATGTCTTCCAAGTTTTTCTAAAAGCAAAATAAAACATAAAATTCACCCATAGTCCACCATCCAGAGTTAAGCTCTGCTAATATTTTAATGTAGATGTCCCTGGCTTTCATCTTTCCCTGTGAATTAACATATAGATTATGTATTTATTGGATGTGGGCTAAGGAAACTTAATTTAAGGAATTTATGCAAAAGAGGCCTCCATGAACTCAAAAAAAGGAAGGCAGCCAGGTCTTAGACACAGACTAAAGCATGGCAGCGAACTGGCAAAGTTTCTTCTCTCCATCCCTCACTGTTTCCTCCTGCATCCTGCAGAAAAGGACTCAAACTACCATCTTGTGATTTTCAATTTCCTCTATTCAAGCAAGCAGCCGGACAGAGACCGGACATGCTTGATCACAGTCCCAAAGCTCCCAGGGAAGGGCATCAGGACTCTTTAAAGAGCCCATCACAATCCAAGGGGAATGCTTATGTCCCAGCAATGTGGCTGCTTCCATTATAACTGCATGTCTGGGTTGAAGGACAGTAACAAGAAGGGAGGCGTCACTGTGAGACACAGAATCTACTAGCAATAGCAGTTATTTTTCAAAGGTGAAAATAAACCATATGTATTGTTCTATAATTTGCCCTCTTACTTAATACATGTTGACCAATGTTCAAATAGGCTTCCTTTATTCTCCCTTAATTTTTGTTATTGATCAGACTTTCTCTGCATATTCGTTTCCCTTAAATAGTTCTTTCCAACCTTTTTTTATTATGACATATGTGCATGGAAAATAATACTTCTGTTGCACACTCAGGAAACTGGAGGAAATATGAAGTCTTGGTGCAAAATATTTTCTTTATATTATGAAATTATGATTAAAAATGAAATAGTAAAATTGAGGAACATTTAAAATACAAAATTTAGGATAGAAAGCGCAGAGACAAACCCACACACCTATGGTCACTTAATCTATGACAAAGGAGGCAAGAAGATACAATGGAGAAAAGACAGTCTCTTCAATAAGTGGTGCTGGGAAAACTGGACACCTACATGTAAAAGAATAAAACTAGAACACTGAGACCATACACAAAAGTAAACCCAATGGATTAGTGACCTAAATGTAAGACCAGATACTATAAAACTCTTAGAGGAAAACATAGGCAGAACACTCTTTGACATAAATCCCAGCAAAATCTTTTTTGACCCATTTCCTAATGAAAATAAAAACAAACAAAAACAACAACAAATGGAGCCTAATTAAACTTAGAAGCTCTTGCATGGCAAAAGAAACCATAAACAAATGAAGACAGCCCTCAGAAAGGGAGAAAATATTTTGCAACCAGCAAGGGGTTAATCTCCAACATATACAAACAGCTCATGCAGTTCAATATATATATATATATAATACGCAATCAAAAAATGAGCAGAAGACCTAAACGGAGATTCTCCAAAGCAGACATACAGATGGCCAAGAGGCACATGAAAAGATTCTCAACTAATTCTCACTAACTGATCAAAATTGCAATTAGGTATCACCTCACACCAATCAGAATGGTCAGCAGAAATTTTACAAACATTAAATGCTGGAAAGGGTGTGAAGGAAAGGAAACCCTCCTACGCTGACAATGCTCTAATTTTCAGAAACAGCATACGCTCTCGAAGAGGCCATCCTGAAGCTGGCTAAGTTGCCACTAAAGAGGCATTCTGCCACCAATGGGCATATGTTTTCAGATGTATGTAAAAGCAGGGAGCTGTGCCCACGTGGACACCCCTACACTGGAGCGGCATCACATGAAGCTAAGTGTGGTTCTCCAACTACAACTGGTGAACACTGGCTGCTGAAAGAGGGGGATCCAGGATGCACAGTGCTTCCTCATCTGTGCTCTGGCACAGCCCCAAAGAGCAGAGAGCAAATGTAGAAAGGTATGGCCAGCCTGTGGGGATGAGAGGCACCATCAGATCACTTTGCCCATCAGGAAGCCCCAGACGTAGCTCCACGTCAAAGACTATGGGAATCCAACGGCCCCAGGCTTGCTCACCCACCCCACAGTCAGAGGAGATCATTATCTTGAAGCTGGAGTCCATTCATAACACCTTGGCAAAAGCTGTGACATAGAAGATTTATTCATTCTATCTATTAGACAATATCTATTAAGATAATGGTTTTTAAATTTTGCTCCATGAGCTCCAAGATTTTGTTCCAGGGCCTCTGGGTCCTCAGATGGATGCAAGGGAAGCCCAGGGGTCACAGTTTTGAGTGTGCTTCTCTCTTTCAACAGAGCAGGCATCACTATAACCTTTTTTATATTTAGGTGCACGGGTGTGTGAAGAGGGAAAGAGGAAAATCTCAACTATGAAAAACAAAAAGGTGTTAAGCTCCTGTATTGGTGTTCATCTTCGAAACTTTTAAAAAGCACATATGAAGGACTTCCCTAGCAGTCCAGAGGTTAAGACTCCATGCTTCCAATGCAGGGGAGCATAGGTTTGATCCCTGGTGGGGGAACTAAGATCTCACATGCCACACAGTACAGCCAAAAAAATAAAATAAAAATAATTTTACATTAGCTACTTTTAAAAAAATTTGTGAAAACATATATTTCTATTAACATCAAACATGAAACAGTATACTTCTTCCTATAAAATGTGACATTTTTGTTGAAATGATCTAGGACTTTAGATTTCAATCTTTTCAATACTTTTTGACATTATGTATCTTCTCTTTCCCTTTATTTTTGACATTTGCAGTAAGTTCCATAACTACATTAGCAATAATAATCTAAATTTAATGCTATTTCACTGGTTTCATCTTTCACTACATTTTCTTTTATAAATCCTCTTGATTTCTAAATTCTTAATTACAATTAATTTATTGGTTCACTGGAGCACTTAGTCAATACTTTTTTTCAGGAAAGGTACACTAACAGGATGCATTTTGAAGCCCTGCACAGTGAAGATTGTTTTCCTTCTACCCTCCCATGTGAAGGCTAATGTGTCTGGGCCTAGAACTCCGGGAACACAATGTTTGTGCCTCAAAATCGCTTCAAAAAAAACAAAAAGGAAGAAAATCTGTACTGTTATGTGGCCAGTGTTCCATTGTTTTCTTCCAGTGTTTATTTTTTAGAGAAGAGTTCTGATGTCGGTTGGATTATTTTCCATTATAATGAATATTTCCCTTGAATCTGCATGTTTTAAAGCACTCAAAAATCATTGAATTAAGAAACTTTGCCCTGACAAAGCTAGACATTTTAGTTATCTCAACTCTAAGAGTCAAATTTTTCCTCCACTTAAAAATATTTTTCTTTCACTATTTCCTGCACCTATAATGTCCTCTCTGGAAAGCATTTCAGCTATACGATATCAGCTCACTTATTAACAGATCATGTCACATGTTTCTCTGCTCTCAGTGTTTCCATTCCTTTATTCTTTCCCTTACTGTCTTGGGATAGTTTATCAGCCTTACTTTTCTTGCATTAATTCCATTTTCTCCTGAGTTCAAATCACTGGCTGCTTCTTCCACTGAATGAATTCAGAGTTGATGTTCTTCATCTCCAAGATGAAAACTTTCAACAGGAATAGACTCACAAACTTAGAGAATGAACTTATGGTTGCTGGGGAGAAGGATGGGGTGAAGGGATAGTTAGGGAGTTTCAGATGTACATGTACACACTGCTAGATATAAAATGGATAGCCTACAAAGTCCTACTGTGTAGCACAGGGAACTCTGCTCAAGGTTATGTGGCAGCCTGGATGGGAGAGAAGTTTGGATATATGTTTATGTAGGGCTGGGTTCCTCTGGTGGCTCAACAGTAAAGAATCTACCTGAAATTCAGAAGACTCTGGAGATGCAGCTTCAATCCATGTGTCTGGAAGATCCCCTGGAGGAGGGCATGGCAATCTACTCCAGTATTCTTGCCTGGGAAATCTCATAGACAGAGGAGACTGACAGGCTACAGTCCATGGGGTCGCAAAGAGTCAAACACTACTGAGCAACTGAGCAACTACACACACGTAGGCCAGAGTTCCTCTGCTATTCACCTAAACCTATCACAACATTGTTAATCGACTATACTCCAAAATAAAATAAAATAAAATGTTCAAAAAAAAATGAAAACTTTCAGACTCCTCCCTTTTCCAGATTGCCTGCTTTTTCATCATAAATGCAATTTACTCCTATTGAGTATGCAAATAAGAGGTTATCTGAGAGTTTTCCTTCTTCTTCCTATGACTTGCAGGGTGACACCTGCCCTGTGGCATGAGGATAGCTGCTGTCTTTAGAGCTGCTGTTGTTTTATATCACATGCCCAGTGAGTGAGTGTTCACTGTTTGCCCACTCAGAAGAGGAACAGCTATGTTTACCCAGCATTGTT
The DNA here is from genome assembly GCA_006410615.1 of Neotragus moschatus. NCBI lineage: Eukaryota > Metazoa > Chordata > Mammalia > Artiodactyla > Bovidae > Neotragus > Neotragus moschatus. The sequence goes on from SJYA01000463.1 coordinate 1,099,359, forward strand.
CAGGCAGATTCTGCCACAAAGACTGTGGGTCTTTGATCAAATATTTCCAGCAATATTGGACACATATTAAAATAAGAATATTTAGATATACTGTAGTTTTGCTTTGTGAGATTAGAAGGATGGCTGCTCTCTGGGAGGGGCCTTCCTGGTGACTCAGCAGTAAAGAATCACCAGCAGTGCAGGAGACCTGGGTTCATCCCTGGGGAAGATCCCCTGGGGGAGGGCATGGCTTCCCTGATGGCGTCTGTCTGCAGTGCAGGAGACCTGGATTCGATCCCTGGGGAAGATCCCCTGGAGGAGGGCATGGCTTCCCTGATGGCGTCTGTCTGCAGTGCAGGAGACGCAGGTTCAATCTCTGGGGAAGACCTGGGGGAGGGCATGGCTTCCCTGATGGCATCTGTCTGCAGTGCAGGAGACCTGGGTTCGATCCCTGGGGAAGATCCCCTGGAGGAGGGCATGGCTTCCCTGATGGCGTCTGTCTGCAGTGCAGGAGACCTGGGTTCGATCCCTGGATTGGGAAGATCCCCTGGAGGAGGGCACGGCAACCCACTCCAGTATTTTTGCCTGGAGAGTCCCGTGGACAAAGGAGCCTGGTGGGCTGAAGTCCACAAGGGTCACAAGGAGTCAGACACGAGTGAAGTGACTTAGTACATACGCACAGCCCTCTGTGTGTTTGGAGGAAGTTTGCAGCCCAGGTCAGTCCCTTCAGGGACCCTCATCTCTATGCAGTGGCTATTTTCCACAGGTGACTTGGCAGCCAGAAAGTTATCTGGGGCTCCAGGCTTCCCTTCTCTAAAGGATACAACCACCTTCCCTGGGAGCCCACACAGCTTAACTCATCATCCAAGCCAATTACAAACTCGGTGAGTGCTCTGAAGGCACTGGTTTCCTCACACATAAGAGGGTTTGCTAGGATTGAATACTTACCTCGTGGTGGTGTATGAGGACTGGATGGAGACCTCACACACACAGGCACACATCTGCCACATCTGCCCCGGCCTCTTCCTCACCTCACGGCAATCTCAAAGCTGGAAAGCACTTCCCTTGGTCTGAACTCACCATCTTTTCCAAATACAATATTTTGTGGTGTTCAGTGAGAATGTGAAGGAGGGAGTAAGTTCTTACCCCACTCCAACAATATCTGGCACAGAGTCAGATCTTTTTAATTTATTTATATTTATTTATTTATTTTTAATTGGATAATTGCTTTACAGCACTGTTAGTTTCTGCCATACATCGACATGAATAAGCCATAGGTAGATATATGTCCCCTCCCTCCTGAGCCTCCCTACCACCACCCACAAAGTCAGATCTTAATTTATATCTGTTGAATGAAAGGTGACTCATAGTATCAGCGCCCCCTCTTGATTCTAAAGCTGTCCTGTTTATGAGAAAGTGACCTAGTGTCACCTCCAGAATGGCAGGGCTTACTGAAAACAGTTTTATCACAGTTGGCAGCAGCTGACACCAATCAAAGTCCAATTAGTTGATGAGAATGTCGGAGAAATGATTTTAGAGCCCTTTAGGGCTGGGAGTTGGAAAGGCAATCGGTCAGTGGTGTTAGACAAGAGGCTTGGAAATTTACTGAAGAGTTTTTAGAGGAGTTGGAACACCTAAATGAACATATCCTAATCAAAGATAGACAGAGCAGCTGAAATCTGTTCAAAGGCTTCGAGAGCTTCAGCACTGAGCTAATTTTAATCACCGTCTTTAGATAAGAGAGAAATAAGCAGGTCACTTTGGCACATTTAGAAATTCTATGTGAGGTTTGAGACTGAGAAGTGAGGAAGGGGAAGACAGAGCCTAAAATTTCTCCCCACACCAAGACTGCAGAGCCCCAAATACATCAGGAGACTGACACGACTTCACAGTTTTTGGAATAAGTTCAAAAGAATATTAGATTTGGAAAATAGAATTTATTTTGGAGCAACAAAATTAATCCTTCTTTAATGACGAAAAACATAGTACAACCATAATCAAAACAAATTTCAGAATGGCAAGAGTCAAACTATACAAACAAACTAAGAGGATTTTCAGTACAAGAAAATAACAATAAAAATTCAGACCTTCATGAGGCTTTCTCCCAGTGGATTTGGTTGTACACAGTGCAAAGGGACGTTGTTCAGATAAGTTCAAACCAATGATAGCGCATGACAATTTTCCTAGTAATGCCAAATAGCAGGCTGTATCCTAAAGAAAGTGGAGCTCCCCTCACCCAACCATAAAGGAGAGCTTAAACTCTTGTTAAGCCACTAAGAAACAGGAGTTTATTTCTGCGGTACATTCTAGCTTTAATATTAGCTTTCACTAAGGATTTCTTTGCAAAGAATGATGCTGAAGCTGAAACTCCAGTACTTTGGCCACCTCATGCGAAGAGTTGACTCATTAGAAAAGACTCTGATGCTGGGAGGGATTGGGGGCAGGAGGAGAAGGGGACGACAGAGGATGAGATGGCTGGATGGCATCACTGACTCGATGGGCATGAGTCTGAGTGAACTCTGGGAGTTGGTGATGGATAGGGAGGCCTGGCGTGCTGCGATTCATGGGGTCGCAAAGTCAGACACACTGAGCGACTGAACTGAACTGAAGGTATGCTATGAAAACAACCACAAAATATCAGTAGCTTAGAACACTATTAGATATTCTCACCTTAGATATGGTGTGGATTGGTTGTATATCTACTTTGTGAGTCTTCACTCAGGCATTTAGGGTGAAGAAGCAGACCNGACGACAGAGGATGAGATGGCTGGATGGCATCACTGACTCGATGGGCATGAGTCTGAGTGAACTCTGGGAGTTGGTGATGGATAGGGAGGCCTGGCGTGCTGCGATTCATGGGGTCGCAAAGTCAGACACACTGAGCGACTGAACTGAACTGAAGGTATGCTATGAAAACAACCACAAAATATCAGTAGCTTAGAACACTATTAGATATTCTCACCTTAGATATGGTGTGGATTGGTTGTATATCTACTTTGTGAGTCTTCACTCAGGCATTTAGGGTGAAGAAGCAGACCTAGCTGGGGTGCTGCTATTCTAGTAGCAGAGGCAAGAAAGTGGGAGGACCCATGAGATGGCTTTTAAAGCTTCTGCTCAGAAGGGGCACACAATAGTTCTGTCCCCATCATTGCTCACACCAGGTCACATGGCCATGCTTACTATAAAGAAGCAGAGAACTATAATCCCTCCACAGAGAGGAGCAGCAAATAATTGGGAACAACAATACTACTAATATAACTTACTGTAATACCTTACCTTGGCTAATATGCATATTGAGAACAGAAGCAGTGAGCTGTCACCAAATAACAAAGCAAAAACAAATCCCCCAGAATTATAATATGTGGCATTGGTCCAGCAGTGAGATATTAAGAAGACTGATTTTTGAAGTTAGAGAGATGGAGATCCATGTATCGTATTTGGTAAAACCACCTTCTGAGATAACATGAAAAGCAGATTGTGTGTCTACTGAGCAGGCATCTTTAGATGGAGAGATAGGAAAACTGAAATGTAATTTTATGTATGTTGCTACTGGCTGTGTTTGGCAATATTACAAGACAAATAATAACACATGGGGGAACAAACAGCAATTTCGATCAGAAACAAAGTAAATAGAGAGTCTGGAAATGGAGGGTGTTACAGAAAAACTAAGTTCCAGACTCCACAGTGATATATGAGATGTCAAAACAACTTTAAGTGACAAACTGAAAAAGGGAAATTTGATTTTTCCAACAGAACTTACCCTGGTCCATCTATCCATCTAATTCTGGACCAATACATGAAAGATAAACTTCTATCTTATCTGAACTAGTATGTTTTGGGGGTATCTTTTTTATAGCAGTTTAGCTTGTACCCTAACTCACAACAGTCAAGTCTCTTTATCATTGCTTCCAAAATTCAAATGTATAGATCAGAACAAGTATCCAGTACTGGTGACATCTAACATGACCTTGAGTAACTTCTTGTTCATTTAGCCTTTATAATTACCAAAAGAAAGAATCTCATCTAATTCATTTCCCACCTACTATGAAGTATCACTCAGGGAAATATCAAAGAAGTCAAAGCACTGTAAGAAATTATAATTTGGTATAATTATTACAATCTGGTATAACTATTATATTCTGGTGCATGTGTACATGTGTGCTAAGCCACTTCAGTCATGTCCAACTCTTTGCAACCCCATGGACTGTGGCCTACCAGCCTCCTCTGTCCATGAGATTCTCCAGGCAAGAATACTGGAGTGTGTTGCCATGCTCTCCTCCAAGGGATCTTCCCAGCCCAGGGATAAAACCCACATCTCCAGTAGCCTCTGCATTGCAGGCAGATTCTTTACTGCTGAGCCATAAGGGAAGCCCATTATAATCTGTTATAGTTATTATAATCTGGCACTGGAGAAAACTTGAGAGTCCCCTGGACTGCAAGGGGATCAAATCAGTCAATCCTAAAGAAAATCAATTCTGAACATTCATTGGAAGAACTGTTGCTGAAGCTGAAATTCCAATATTTTGGTCAGCTGATGTGAAGAGCTAACTCACTGGTAAAGACCCTGATGCTGGGAAAGATTGGGGGCAGAAGAAGGGGGTGATAGAGGATGAGATGGTTGGATGGCNACAGTGAAAGGCTTTGGCATAGTCAATAAAGCAGAAATAGATACTTTTCTGGAACTCTCTTGCTTTTTCGACGATCCAGCAGATTACTCAGCCATAAAAAAGAATGAAATAATGCCATTTGCAATAAAATGAATGGACCTAGAGATTATCATACTAAGTGAGGGTAGGTCAAACAGAGAAAAGCAAATTATCATACAATATCACTCATATGTGGAATCGTTTTAGATGACACAAATGAACTAATTTACAAAATTGAAATAGCTGTATAGGTATTAAAAACAAACTTCTGATTACCAAAGGGGAAATGTGAAGGGGAGAGAAGAATTAGCATCTTGGGATGAACATATACACACTACTATATATAAGACAGTTAATCAACAAGGACATACTATATAGAACAGGGAACTCTATTCAATATTTGGTGATAACTGATATGGGGAAAGAATTGAAAAAGAATTAATGTATGTATATGTATAACTGAATTACTTTGTTGTACACCTGAAATTAATACAACACTTTAAATCAAATATATGCCAACAAAATGGGGGAGGGGAAAGCCCCTGGTGGTGGAGGCAATGGGGATGTGGGGTTAATAGTCTCTTTCCCTCTGTGTGAGTGTGCTGGGGTAAAACACAATGACAATAGAAAAGAGAGGGCAACTCGTTCTTGCCTGGACACAGATTGTTCTAGAATAAAGAAGAGATACAATGTCTGTTAGGATGGATCTGTTTTCTTAGTGGAGTATCTGAAATAATTCAGCAATGTATTTTCTTGCTTGATGTAGAGGATGTAGTTAAAAAGATGCCAACCAGCATTTTATTCGATATTTGTAAGAATTTGGAAATGAATTGCTAAATTGGTTTGGTCCCAAGAGTGATTCAAACACAAGTTTAAAAAACAACAAACCAACAAGCCCTCCATCAGTATTTATGTGAGTTAAGTGAAAACACACTCCACTAAATGAAAACTAAGTTGGGAGCCTAGTGTGATCAGCACAATCTCTCATTAGCAGCTCTCAGCCTGAGGGAGACACCTCTCACAACAAAACCCTTCCATAGGCATCATATGTGCCACTAGAATCCGAAATAAGCTATCTTCACAGTGTATTTTCACAATTTTTAGTTTGTTGACTCTGTGCAGTCAGTTCTAAAATGGTTCTCCATCCTGTACTCTGTCTGTCACATGTTCTTTCCCTTTCTCTTTCCTCTGGATCCTTTCTATCATCGCTGGAATAATCCTCCTGAAACACATGTCTCACCATGTCACTCCCTGACTTTATTTCCCTCAGTGGCTTCTCAAGGCTCTCAATGGCTCAAGCAGATACTATCACAAATACTTGTCAAGGGAGCCTTATGTACATGTTCCCAACAAGATATTTTATGAGGAAAAAAAATAGCCAAATATCATCTTTACTGTAAGAGGAGTTTCAACTTTTTTCCCCAGAACTCTAAGGTTACTCCTACCTCAGGGCCTTAGCATCCTCTCAACCGTTCATGTGGCTGCTGCTCCTTTCTTTCAGCTTCTGCCCTGTTGCCACCTCCTTAGGAAGGTCTTCCGTGATGGACCCCAGTCAGTGTTATCTATTTCCTTACACTCTGCATTGCATTGTCTTAATTTCTTCCTCACTAAATCTATCATTCCCTGAGATTTTTATAGTGTACTTATTCATTTCTTAATTTATTTTCTCTCTCTATTAGGAGACTATAAGGTCTCTAAGGGAAAGATCTTTCTTGTTTACTGCTATATTCCTGGTAACTATAAGAACAGTGCATAAATATATTTCTTGAATGAATGAATAAATGTTGAGGCACTGCTCATTGTTTCTTAAGCTAGAATTACTTTTATATTCAAACTTATTATTAAAACATAATGCATATTCAGAAGACTATACTTAACATATCCTAAATATACAACATATTAAGTTCCATAGATGGAACACATTTGTGTAAATAGTGCATGCTAAGCCACTTCAGTCATGTCCAACTCTTTGCAACCCTATGGACTATAGCCCACCAGCCTCCTCTGTCTATGGCATTTTCCAAGAAAGAACACTGGAGTGAGTTGCTATTCCTCTTCCAGGGGATCTTCCCGGCCCAGAGATCAAACACACTTCTCTTACATCTGCTGCTTTGGCGGGTGGGTTCTTTATCATTAGCACCAAAAGTACTCAGATCTAAAAACATAACAAGACCAACTATTCCAAAATTCCCTCATCCTCCTTTCGTCATTCACTCCCACCATAGATAATCATTATCATGACTTTGACAGCATAGATTAGTTTTATCTATTTTTGGACTTCATTGAAATGGAATAAGAAACATATTATCTTTTATGTCTGATCTCTAATACATGATGCTTGTGAGATTTATACATATTGTTATATGTAGTTTTAGATTTTTGTAGTTGTTGTTTTTAAAAGAATTTTTATTGAAATGGTTGATTTATATTGTCATGTTGGTCCCAGGGGTTCAGCAAAGTATGTATATATATGCATCTTAGCTCTGTCCACTGACCCAGTGCATCACAGCAAAACCTTGGTTTCTAAATTCTATCCTACATTATAAGGAAACAGGATTCCTTGGGGAAATAACTAATTCCAAAGGTGAGACAGGAAAAATATGAGACATACCTAGAATATCTTATTGGACCATAATTGAAGGAATGCTCAAAGAATAACAAAGATTCATCAAAGGGACAGAGGAGTCAGCTTGAAGAGCCTTCTACTGGTCAAATCTGGGACATTATAAGCATCAAAATAAATACTGATAGTAACAGATTAAAATATATTATTGAGTAAAATAGACATCCATGAGCCAGCACTGATATGAATGAATGAAGGGGAAAGAAGAAAAAGCTGTTCTTTACAATAGGAAGTAAACTAATAAATATAGAATAAGTGATAGAAATAGAAAACACCATCTGGTAATCAATATACTGGTAGTTGATATAGTAAGAAATTGCCTTGGAAGTAAAGGTTGGTGGCTGATGGTTTGAAGAGGCATAGGATTAATATTTATCAACTACAAAAGAAAAAAATGGTGACTTTGTAGTACAGAAACCTGAACAACACTATCATGTGCCATGACCAAGGTTAACATTGGCAGTGATGCCAGGTCAACACCTTGTGCCTCCTGATATGACAAACCACAAAGAGCACAGCTTCGCTTCTGCAAAGAATACCTGCCCGAGTCTGGTCTTGAGGAAGCAACAGATGGGCCCAAACCGTGAGTCACAGTGACAGCGCACTGCCCAGTATGCTGGCTCTGGCTGCGTGCGGCTATCAAACGCTTGGGATGTGACCAGTCTTAACTGAAATGTGCTATATTTACACTGGGTTTCAAAAACTTTTATGAAAAAAATAATATAAATAGACAATTTTTGTACTGATCACATTTTTAAAATGACAACATTTTTAAAACAATGGGTTAAATAAGTATATGTTGTTCAGTCGCTGTCATGTCCAACCCTCTGTGACCACATGGACAGTAGTCCATCAGGCTCCACTGTCCATGAGGTTCTCCCGGCAAGAATACTGGAGTGGGTTGCCATTTCCTTCTCCATAGATAAGTATATTATTCTTATTAATTCCTATTAATGGATCATCTTAATTAATGAATTCATCCTTCCTTTTCCTAATGCTAGAAAAAAATTCCATTTTGCTTTTCCACTAGAAAATTTTAAAATATATACTTACTGCATGTATTGAACAATGCATGAAAAGCCTGCACTGTTTAAAACTATCACAGATGCAAAAAAAAAAAAAAAAGACTGAAAAACTTATTCCAGACTGAAGGAGGCTACAGAGACAGGACTACTAAATACACAGCTGGAGTCCACCAAGTTTCCTCATGACTAGATTCAGGAACTCAGTCTTTGCTTGATATAGACAGATAGATATACTGTTTAACTCTTATCCTTCTGATATATACATGTGAGAGATTAGAAGACCTACAGTAAATCCAATAATATATCAACAATTAGGAAATTTGAGCAAAAGGAATATAGGAATTTTTTAATACTACTTTGTTAACTTTTGCATAAGTTTGGATATTTTCTACATAAATAATAAGTGTACCCATAGGTCAAGTGAAATATAAAAGGAAAGTAACAATAGAACTACAATTCACAAATACCAAGACAATGCCTTACCTCTATAATCATCAGAGCCCAGTACCAGAGGCTCACCATGCTCTGTGATGGAGATAGAATAGAAAATGATTTGTGTACAATTCTTGGGGCAGCAGTTAAAATTCCACTCTGTTCTCTCCCACTCAAGAAAACAAATTAGAATGCAAGTAGATGAGATGAATTTACAGAAAAAAACAGCCTTAAATCTGATCTAATTTATAAAAGAAACAATCACCTATAACCCTTGGCATTTCAACTAATTTTAGTACCAAATTGCACCATAATAGATAAAATCTGTTAACTACTCTACAACTGAGAACTACTGCTGACTTAGACCAGTTGTTTCCTGCCATTTCAGTGGTAAAGCTTCTTATGTTTTAAACATTTTCCACATACCACATGACAATAATTTCATAGATTTTCCTTCAATTTATAGATGAAGTTCNATGTGAGTTAAGTGAAAACACACTCCACTAAATGAAAACTAAGTTGGGAGCCTAGTGTGATCAGCACAATCTCTCATTAGCAGCTCTCAGCCTGAGGGAGACACCTCTCACAACAAAACCCTTCCATAGGCATCATATGTGCCACTAGAATCCGAAATAAGCTATCTTCACAGTGTATTTTCACAATTTTTAGTTTGTTGACTCTGTGCAGTCAGTTCTAAAATGGTTCTCCATCCTGTACTCTGTCTGTCACATGTTCTTTCCCTTTCTCTTTCCTCTGGATCCTTTCTATCATCGCTGGAATAATCCTCCTGAAACACATGTCTCACCATGTCACTCCCTGACTTTATTTCCCTCAGTGGCTTCTCAAGGCTCTCAATGGCTCAAGCAGATACTATCACAAATACTTGTCAAGGGAGCCTTATGTACATGTTCCCAACAAGATATTTTATGAGGAAAAAAAATAGCCAAATATCATCTTTACTGTAAGAGGAGTTTCAACTTTTTTCCCCAGAACTCTAAGGTTACTCCTACCTCAGGGCCTTAGCATCCTCTCAACCGTTCATGTGGCTGCTGCTCCTTTCTTTCAGCTTCTGCCCTGTTGCCACCTCCTTAGGAAGGTCTTCTGTGATGGACCCCAGTCAGTGTTATCTATTTCCTTACACTCTGCATTGCATTGTCTTAATTTCTTCCTCACTAAATCTATCATTCCCTGAGATTTTTATAGTGTACTTATTCATTTCTTAATTTATTTTCTCTCTCTATTAGGAGACTATAAGGTCTCTAAGGGAAAGATCTTTCTTGTTTACTGCTATATTCCTGGTAACTATAAGAACAGTGCATAAATATATTTCTTGAATGAATGAATAAATGTTGAGGCACTGCTCATTGTTTCTTAAGCTAGAATTACTTTTATATTCAAACTTATTATTAAAACATAATGCATATTCAGAAGACTATACTTAACATATCCTAAATATACAACATATTAAGTTCCATAGATGGAACACATTTGTGTAAATAGTGCATGCTAAGCCACTTCAGTCATGTCCAACTCTTTGCAACCCTATGGACTATAGCCCACCAGCCTCCTCTGTCTATGGCATTTTCCAAGAAAGAACACTGGAGTGAGTTGCTATTCCTCTTCCAGGGGATCTTCCCGGCCCAGAGATCAAACACACATCTCTTACATCTGCTGCTTTGGCGGGTGGGTTCTTTATCATTAGCACCAAAAGTACTCAGATCTAAAAACATAACAAGACCAACTATTCCAAAATTCCCTCATCCTCCTTTCGTCATTCACTCCCACCATAGATAATCATTATCATGACTTTGACAGCATAGATTAGTTTTATCTATTTTTGGACTTCATTGAAATGGAATAAGAAACATATTATCTTTTGTGTCTGATCTCTAATACATGATGCTTGTGAGATTTATACATATTGTTATATGTAGTTTTAGATTTTTGTAGTTGTTGTTTTTAAAAGAATTTTTATTGAAATGGTTGATTTATATTGTCATGTTGGTCCCAGGGGTTCAGCAAAGTATGTATATATATGCATCTTAGCTCTGTCCACTGACCCAGTGCATCACAGCAAAACCTTGGTTTCTAAATTCTATCCTACATTATAAGGAAACAGGACTCCTTGGGGAAATAACTAATTCCAAAGGTGAGACAGGAAAAATATGAGACATACCTAGAATATCTTATTGGACCATAATTGAAGGAATGCTCAAAGAATAACAAAGATTCATCAAAGGGACAGAGGAGTCAGCTTGAAGAGCCTTCTACTGGTCAAATCTGGGACATTATAAGCATCAAAATAAATACTGATAGTAACAGATTAAAATATATTATTGAGTAAAATAGACATCCATGAGCCAGCACTGATATGAATGAATGAAGGGGAAAGAAGAAAAAGCTGTTCTTTACAATAGGAAGTAAACTAATAAATATAGAATAAGTGATAGAAATAGAAAACACCATCTGGTAATCAATATACTGGTAGTTGATATAGTAAGAAATTGCCTTGGAAGTAAAGGTTGGTGGCTGATGGTTTGAAGAGGCATAGGATTAATATTTATCAACTACAAAAGAAAAAAATGGTGACTTTGTAGTACAGAAACCTGAACAACACTATCATGTGCCATGACCAAGGTTAACATTGGCAGTGATGCCAGGTCAACACCTTGTGCCTCCTGATATGACAAACCACAAAGAGCACAGCTTCGCTTCTGCAAAGAATACCTGCCCGAGTCTGGTCTTGAGGAAGCAACAGATGGGCCCAAACCGTGAGTCACAGTGACAGCGCACTGCCCAGTATGCTGGCTCTGGCTGCGTGCGGCTATCAAACGCTTGGGATGTGACCAGTCTTAACTGAAATGTGCTATATTTACACTGGGTTTCAAAAACTTTTATGAAAAAAATAATATAAATAGACAATTTTTGTACTGATCACATTTTTAAAATGACAACATTTTTAAAACAATGGGTTAAATAAGTATATGTTGTTCAGTCGCTGTCATGTCCAACCCTCTGTGACCACATGGACAGTAGTCCATCAGGCTCCACTGTCCATGAGGTTCTCCCGGCAAGAATACTGGAGTGGGTTGCCATTTCCTTCTCCATAGATAAGTATATTATTCTTATTAATTCCTATTAATGGATCATCTTAATTAATGAATTCATCCTTCCTTTTCCTAATGCTAGAAAAAAATTCCATTTTGCTTTTCCACTAGAAAATTTTAAAATATATACTTACTGCATGTATTGAACAATGCATGAAAAGCCTGCACTGTTTAAAACTATCACAGATGCAAAAAAAAAAAAAGATTGAAAAACTTATTCCAGACTGAAGGAGGCTACAGAGACAGGACTACTAAATACACAGCTGGAGTCCACCAAGTTTCCTCATGACTAGATTCAGGAACTCAGTCTTTGCTTGATATAGACAGATAGATATACTGTTTAACTCTTATCCTTCTGATATATACATGTGAGAGATTAGAAGACCTACAGTAAATCCAATAATATATCAACAATTAGGAAATTTGAGCAAAAGGAATATAGGAATTTTTTAATACTACTTTGTTAACTTTTGCATAAGTTTGGATATTTTCTACATAAATAATAAGTGTACCCATAGGTCAAGTGAAATATAAAAGGAAAGTAACAATAGAACTACAATTCACAAATACCAAGACAATGCCTTACCTCTATAATCATCAGAGCCCAGTACCAGAGGCTCACCATGCTCTGTGATGGAGATAGAATAGAAAATGATTTGTGTACAATTCTTGGGGCAGCAGTTAAAATTCCACTCTGTTCTCTCCCACTCAAGAAAACAAATTAGAATGCAAGTAGATGAGATGAATTTACAGAAAAAAACAGCCTTAAATCTGATCTAATTTATAAAAGAAACAATCACCTATAACCCTTGGCATTTCAACTAATTTTAGTACCAAATTGCACCATAATAGATAAAATCTGTTAACTACTCTACAACTGAGAACTACTGCTGACTTAGACCAGTTGTTTCCTGCCATTTCAGTGGTAAAGCTTCTTATGTTTTAAACATTTTCCACATACCACATGACAATAATTTCATAGATTTTCCTTCAATTTATAGATGAAGTTCATAAAGACTTTATTTCAACTGTAGAGACACATAGCCCACATATTGGGAATCACCAGGCAAAGATAAGAAACACCTAAAGATTAATTTTGTATTGACCCTTTTTTCTGAGCTACTTGAGGTTATCCAGACTCACCATGCTGTTTAAGACCATCATCATTTGGCTCATGACTTCCTGTTGCCAGGAGTATTTATCTTTCCCCTTTCTGCCTGCTTTAAGAGCTTTCTATTCTGACCTAGTTAGAGTTACTGGATTCCAGTCTAAGCTTGGGATCCAATCTAGTCTCCAATTAATATTAGACAAAATGAATTTGTTTGGTGGATATAAGATGGTTCACAAGATGGAAAGAATATTAGAGGAATAGGGCTCAGAAGGAACAGGAATCAAGATAGCTCCAGAGATGCTGGTGGAAGGAGCCAGACATGGTACCACCACCATGGGGATTCGTCCACTTCAACCTGATTTCGTTTCCTTCTTTGTATCACTCTGCTCAAGCTCTCATCTTCTGGGAAATAAATTCTTATTAGCCAAGGACATGTGTACCAAGTCATGAACTCACTCATTAGTTAGACAAAGGCAGGGCCCCTTACTGGAGAGTTCCATCGAAATGACACAAATCAGGGAAAGGGGATTTCTCAAAAGAAAACAGGGGAGACTGGATTTTGGGAGACAGGAAAATTAATAAACTGAC
>SJYA01000463.1:1113791-1143590 GCA_006410615.1 Neotragus moschatus
CCACCATGGGGATTCGTCCACTTCAACCTGATTTCATTTCCTTCTTTGTATCACTCTGCTCAAGCTCTCATCTTCTGGGAAATAAATTCTTATTAGCCAAGGACATGTGTACCAAGTCATGAACTCACTCATTAGTTAGACAAAGGCAGGGCCCCTTACTGGAGAGTTCCATCGAAATGACACAAATCAGGGAAAGGGGATTTCTCAAAAGAAAACAGGGGAGACTGGATTTTGGGAGACAGGAAAATTAATAAACTGACTCCTACAACCTTTAAAAGTTAATTCAAGCAACACATTTGTCAAATAAAAGAAGGAAACCCTACCAAAGCAAAATCGCACCTACATTCTTTCCCACAAAAGAAGACCATGCCAATGCAATGTAATATGATTTGACTGACTGTTACTCTTCACCCAGCTCCTATTCAAAGCTGAGCTGGACTATTTACAAGAGCCAGGATATGGAAGCAAACTAGATGTTCATGGGCAGATGAATGGATAAGGAAGTTGTGGTACATATACACAACGGAATATTACTTCAGTTCAGTTACTCAGTTGTGTCTGACTCTTTGAGATCCCATGGACTGCAGAACGCCAGGCTTCCCTGTCCATCACCAATTCCCAGAGCTTGCTGAAACTCATGTCCATTGAGTCAGTGATGCCATCCAACCATCTCATCCTCTGTCATCCTCTTCTCCTCCTGCCTTCAATCTTTCCCAGAATCAGGGTCTTCTCCAGTGAGTCAGTTCTTCACATCAGGTGAAGTATTGGCGCTTCAACTTCAACATCAGTCCTTCTAATGAATATTCAAGACTGATTTCCATTAGGATTGACTGATTTGATCTCCTTGCTGTCCAAGGGACTCTCAAGAGTCTTCTCCAGCACCACAGTTCAAAAGCGTCTTCTTCAGCACTCAGCTTTCTTTATGGTCTAACTCTACATGACTACTGGGAAAACCATAGTTTTGACTATACAGACATTTGTTGGTAAAGCAATGTCTCTGCTTTTTAATATGCTGTCTAGGTTTTTCATAGCTTTTCTTCCAAGGAGCAAGCATCTTTCAATTTCACACCTGCAGTCACCATCTGTAGTGATTTTGGAACTCAAGAAAATAAAGTCTGTCACTGTTTCCATCATTTCCCCATCTACTTGCCATGAAGTGATGAGACCAGATGCCACGATCTTAGTTTTTTGAATGTTGAGTTTTAAGCTAGCTTTTTCACTCTCCTCTTTCACTTTCATCACGAGGCTCTTTAGCTCCTCTTCACTTTCTGCCATCAGGGTGGTGTCATCTGCATATTTGAGGTTATTGATATTTCTCCCAGCAATCTTGATTCCATCTTGAGCTTCATCCAGTCTGGCATTTCTCATGATGTACTCTGCATATAAGTTAAATAAGCAGGGTGACAATATACAGCCTTGATGTACTGCTTTCCCAGTTTGGAACCAGTCCATTGTTCCATGTCGATTCTAACTGTTGCTTCTTGACCTGCATACAGATTTCTCAAGAGACAGGTAAGGTGGTTTGGTATTCCAGTCTCTTTAAGAATTTTCCACAGTTTGTGGTGATCCACACAATCAAAGGCTTTAACATAGTCAATGAAGCAGAAGTAGATGTTTTTCAGGAATTCTCTTGCTTTTTCTATGATCCAGTGGATGTTGGCAATTTGATCTCTTGTTCCTCTGCCTTTTCTAAATGCAGCTTGAACAATGGAATATTACTCAAGTATAAAAAGGAGCACGTTTGTGTCAGTTCTAATGAGATGGATAAGCCTGGAGTCTATTATACAGAGTGAAGTAAGTCAGAAAGAGAAAGAAAAATACTGTATATTAACACATGTATATGGAGTTTAGAAGGATGGTACTGACAATCCTACATTCATGGCANGCAGCTTGAACAATGGAATATTACTCAAGTATAAAAAGGAGCACGTTTGTGTCAGTTCTAATGAGATGGATAAGCCTGGAGTCTATTATACAGAGTGAAGTAAGTCAGAAAGAGAAAGAAAAATACTGTATATTAACACATGTATATGGAGTTTAGAAGGATGGTACTGACAATCCTACATTCATGGCAGCAAAGGAGACACAGATGTAAAGAACAGACTTTTGGACCCAGTGGGAGAAGACAAGGGTGGGATGACTTGAGAAAATAGCATTGAAACATGTGCATTACCATATGTAAAACCGATGACCAGTGCAAGTTCAGTGCATGAAGCAGGACACCCAAAGCCGGTGCTCTGAGATCCAGAGGGACAGGGTGGCAAGGGAGGTAGATGGGGGCTCAGGAGGGCGAGGATACATTTAAACCTATTCATGTTGCCTATTCATGTTGATGTATGGCAAAAATCATCATAATATTGTAAAGTAATTATCCTCCAATTAAAATAAATAATTTTTTTTAAGTTGAGCCTGGTTTAAGTTCTTATTTTATTGAAAGGGGTTAGGAGAAAGGGTAAGTAAAAAGTGACTGCCTTATAATCATTTGGGACTTTCCTAGTTTTGTTTATAGGATATATTCTGTGTGTAAGTTAATCTATTTTCTGCATAACTAAATAATTGAAAACTTCCCTTTTCTTTTACAAGGTAACTGAAAGATCAACTCTAAATACCACTTTTCAGGAACCTTATTTAAACAAGAATTTTTAAAAGTTTGGGGTCCAATTTTCATGCTATGGTGAGTTTTACTATGTATGTATGCTTATGAGTGAGGCGAATGTGATAACCACTACACTATGGAAATACCACGTATCTATGTATGTGCGTATGTGTCCATGCAGCCACCCATCCAGCCATCCAGCCTCTCAGCCAAACTTATCTAGCTAGCTAGCTACCTGTCTATCTGGCTACCTAGTATCTACCTATCATCTGTCCATCACCTCCACAGAATAGCTAGGAAGGAAATACAACTCAAGGCTATACAATCTGTGTCTCTTTGCTTTATCAACTCATTTGTTGGAGCTCTTTGCCCAGCTCATTGACCAGACTTTCATTCTTGAGGGATCTGAGGCCTTGCTGGACCTGCCTATGTGGAGTTGTGGCAGTCTTTCATTAAAATTCCACGAAGCATTTACTGTTTCCATCCTTACTTCTCCCTATTCTCCCCATTCATGTAGCCTCAGCACTATTTTGCTACAAACAATCATCAAGCCCGGATGAAATACAATCTCTTTTGTGGCAGCATCCTAGGGACATGAAGAATTTGAAAGCTCAAGGTAGCACTGGTAGATTCCAATTCACGGGGACAACTATTGTATCTCCAAGTAGAAACAGAACCCAGAGGCATAAGGACAGGAAGCACAAAGTTGCTAGGAGACGATGTAATCACAAAAGGCACTACTCCACTCAGCTTTTGGTTCCCCAATGTCTGTATTTTGGTCATAGATAACAGGAGGAAAAGGACCATTCCAGATACTGATCTCTTGATTTATAGCAACCTATAAGATATCACACTAACTTTACAGGATGCTGGCTTCAGCCAAGAACAGCAGTCTTCAATATTCTATTCTTACACTTTAGAAGACTAGCTGCTCCTGGGTATTGAGGAATATGATAGTACCAGCAACTTGCATAAGTATCATCACATTGCCTTTTATTCTGCCATGATGTATATTCTGTGGTCCAGTGTTACATAGACTCTCATAATTCTGCATTATAAGGCATTGGTTTGCAAAGAGATGGTGCTGGCAGAAGCATGATGGATGGGGAAACCAAATTCAAATCCTTTTATCAATTCTATGATATAAGTGTTCTTTTTATTTCCATTTTATATATGAAGAAACAGATGNTGCTTTCCCAGTTTGGAACCAGTCCATTGTTCCATGTCGATTCTAACTGTTGCTTCTTGACCTGCATACAGATTTCTCAAGAGACAGGTAAGGTGGTTTGGTATTCCAGTCTCTTTAAGAATTTTCCACAGTTTGTGGTGATCCACACAATCAAAGGCTTTAACATAGTCAATGAAGCAGAAGTAGATGTTTTTCAGGAATTCTCTTGCTTTTTCTATGATCCAGTGGATGTTGGCAATTTGATCTCTTGTTCCTCTGCCTTTTCTAAATGCAGCTTGAACAATGGAATATTACTCAAGTATAAAAAGGAGCACGTTTGTGTCAGTTCTAATGAGATGGATAAGCCTGGAGTCTATTATACAGAGTGAAGTAAGTCAGAAAGAGAAAGAAAAATACTGTATATTAACACATGTATATGGAGTTTAGAAGGATGGTACTGACAATCCTACATTCATGGCAGCAAAGGAGACACAGATGTAAAGAACAGACTTTTGGACCCAGTGGGAGAAGACAAGGGTGGGATGACTTGAGAAAATAGCATTGAAACATGTGCATTACCATATGTAAAACCGATGACCAGTGCAAGTTCAGTGCATGAAGCAGGACACCCAAAGCCGGTGCTCTGAGATCCAGAGGGACAGGGTGGCAAGGGAGGTAGATGGGGGCTCAGGAGGGCGAGGATACATTTAAACCTATTCATGTTGCCTATTCATGTTGATGTATGGCAAAAATCATCATAATATTGTAAAGTAATTATCCTCCAATTAAAATAAATAATTTTTTTTAAGTTGAGCCTGGTTTAAGTTCTTATTTTATTGAAAGGGGTTAGGAGAAAGGGTAAGTAAAAAGTGACTGCCTTATAATCATTTGGGACTTTCCTAGTTTTGTTTATAGGATATATTCTGTGTGTAAGTTAATCTATTTTCTGCATAACTAAATAATTGAAAACTTCCCTTTTCTTTTACAAGGTAACTGAAAGATCAACTCTAAATACCACTTTTCAGGAACCTTATTTAAACAAGAATTTTTAAAAGTTTGGGGTCCAATTTTCATGCTATGGTGAGTTTTACTATGTATGTATGCTTATGAGTGAGGCGAATGTGATAACCACTACACTATGGAAATACCACGTATCTATGTATGTGCGTATGTGTCCATGCAGCCACCCATCCAGCCATCCAGCCTCTCAGCCAAACTTATCTAGCTAGCTAGCTACCTGTCTATCTGGCTACCTAGTATCTACCTATCATCTGTCTATCACCTCCACAGAATAGCTAGGAAGGAAATACAACTCAAGGCTATACAATCTGTGTCTCTTTGCTTTATCAACTCTGTTGGAGCTCTTTGCCCAGCTCATTGACCAGACTTTCATTCTTGAGGGATCTCAGGCCTTGCTGGACCTGCCTATGTGGAGTTGTGGCAGTCTTTCATTAAAATTCCATGAAGCATTTACTGTTTCCATCCTTACTTCTCCCTATTCTCCCCATTCATGTAGCCTCAGCACTATTTTGCTACAAACAATCATCAAGCCCGGATGAAATACAATCTCTTTTGTGGCAGCATCCTAGGGACATGAAGAATTTGAAAGCTCAAGGTAGCACTGGTAGATTCCAATTCACGGGGACAACTATTGTATCTCCAAGTAGAAACAGAACCCAGAGGCATAAGGACAGGAAGCACAAAGTTGCTAGGAGACGATGTAATCACAAAAGGCACTACTCCACTCAGCTTTTGGTTCCCCAATGTCTGTATTTTGGTCATAGATAACAGGAGGAAAAGGACCATTCCAGATACTGATCTCTTGATTTATAGCAACCTATAAGATATCACACTAACTTTACAGGATGCTGGCTTCAGCCAAGAACAGCAGTCTTCAATATTCTATTCTTACACTTTAGAAGACTAGCTGCTCCTGGGTATTGAGGAATATGATAGTACCAGCAACTTGCATAAGTATCATCACATTGCCTTTTATTCTGCCATGATGTATATTCTGTGGTCCAGTGTTACATAGACTCTCATAATTCTGCATTATAAGGCATTGGTTTGCAAAGAGATGGTGCTGGCAGAAGCATGATGGATGGGGAAACCAAATTCAAATCCTTTTATCAATTCTATGATATAAGTGTTCTTTTTATTTCCATTTTATATATGAAGAAACAGATGAAAGTGACAGAGACCGGATCCACACCAACTGACCAGCTTCAGCTTCAGTGAATGGTCTTATCCACTGAGCCTCTCTTTGGAGAAGTTAGGTGACTCAGCCAAAGGAATAAGCAGGCTTGGTTCTCTAACCATTGCCTTATCACCCTGTACTCTCTGCAGTACTATCTGCCTGCTTGGGGAATGCTGGGAAGAGAATATCACGGATTTACAATCTGTAGGAGACATAGAGTAAATATGCTTTACGTAACCATTCAAAGTACTAAACATATCATGTTGTTTATCTTGCAAAGATGAAATGTGAAACCTCATTAATTTTTAAGTAGCACAGATTTAACAGCATAGATTTTCACCAAACAGAAGGAAACTGAAATCACTGTCACCCTTCTCTGTAAAACCCTTCATTTATCCCGCACTACTTTTCAAATGAAGTCCAGATTCCTTTACCAGTCAGAACTGTACATCCCACCACACCCCCACCCCCAGCCCTGGTACTCACATGTCCTAACTCTGGACTCCAAACATATTAAAATACAAACAGATTCTTCCAGGGCCCTTGGCATTTGCATAAATGGAACCCTCTGCTCGGAAAGCTCTTTTCTCTTGATTTAGTCCTGGGTTGCCCTGGCCCAGATGGGAGGATTAGCCATATTCTCCATTTTGTATATTTGATGCCTTGATATCTGGGGACTTGCTGTTTCTGGAGGGACTGCTTTTCTGGGGGTTAGCTAATTCTTAGAGAGACAGTGAACAACTAGCCCAGGAGCATGCCCTCCACATACAAACCAAACGATCCAGACCCCACACCCTCAACTGCCTTCTTTACAGGTCTCATCCACCTGCCTTAGTCGCCCAGGACCAAATACCAGGCAACTAGGGCCATCCTCTATGCCCCAGAGTCCACTGAAGTCTTTCAACAAGCCAGTCCTAAACTTGCTCACCCTGCCTTGCTTCACCACAGGAAAGCCTCCTGTCCACTTCCCATCCTCCCCCTACATCCTGACCAACCCTGGATCTTTCTCAAGTGGTACAGCATGCCCCTTCTTTTCGAATCTCTGAATATAACAGAGTGTAAANAGTCCACTGAAGTCTTTCAACAAGCCAGTCCTAAACTTGCTCACCCTGCCTTGCTTCACCACAGGAAAGCCTCCTGTCCACTTCCCATCCTCCCCCTACATCCTGACCAACCCTGGATCTTTCTCAAGTGGTACAGCATGCCCCTTCTTTTCGAATCTCTGAATATAACAGAGTGTAAACTATTTTTCAATGGAAATCATCTCACGATCTGTTGGCCTCATCGTAGCATACTGAAAAAACTGGTGAACTGATTGTTCTTGCTTTTTTGTTACCACCATACATATCACACAACTATTGTTGCACATTCCACACACCATGCTGCAAGCTTTACAAAACCGTCTCTACTGACTGCCTATGAGCTTCCTGAGAAACTCTTTCATCTTCATATTAANGATTTAGTCCTGGGTTGCCCTGGCCCAGATGGGAGGATTAGCCATATTCTCCATTTTGTATATTTGATGATATCTGGGGACTTGCTGTTTCTGGAGGGACTGCTTTTCCAGGGGTTAGCTAATTCTTAGAGAGCCAGTGAACAACTAGCCCAGGAGCATGCCCTCCACATACAAACCAAGCGATCCAGACCCCACACCCTCAACTGCCTTCTTTACAGGTCTCATCCACCTGCCTTAGTGGCCCAGGACCAAATACCAGGCAACTAGGGCCATCCTCTATGCCCCAAAGTCCACTGAAGTCTTTCAACAAGCCAGTCCTAAACTTGCTCACCCTGCCTTGCTTCACCACAGGAAAGCCTCCTGTCTACTTCCCATCCTCCCCCTACATCCTGACCAACCCTGGATCTTTCTCAAGTGGTACAGTATGCCCCTTCTTTTCGAATCTCTGGATATAACAGAGTATAAACTATTTTTCAATGGAAATCATCTCACGATCTGTTGGCCTCATTGTAGCATACTGAAAAAACTGGTGAACTGATTGTTCTTGCTTTTTTGTTACCACCATACATATCACACAACTATTGTTGCACATTCCACACACCATGCTGCAAGCTTTACAGAACCGTCTCTACTGACTGACTATGAGCTTCCTGAGAAACTCTTTCATCTTCATATTAACAGCACCTAGTATGCTGCACATCACCATGTAAGTTCTCAATAAATGTTAGATAGGTGAAGCAATTAATTAATAATTAGTCCTAGAAGCTCTTGCATGTCAAGTCACTTAAATTCAAATCTCATCACTTTTCAATTAGCCTTCCCACTTCCGACACATACAAATGCAAGCACCAAATTTAAACATGGAAAGTTAAAACTCAACTCATTGGTACATAAGACTACTTGACATAAGCATGAAACAATGCCAATAATCATACAAATGTCCAAGTTGAAAAGAAGTTTTACAACTGCAAAATATTATAACTATGTCCAAAAATGTGTGTGATAGAAGTTCTGAGCCAAAGTATGGAATGGAGCTTTAGTGCCTCAATTTTATAACATTCATTGTAAGCTCATGAATCTGAGGGTTCATAAATTCTATTTGGTGATAACTTAGAAAAGGAAGAAATGACCTCCATATTTTAATTCCTTGATGTATAACAATGCAGATTCTTTTCCAGATGAGCCACTAGGGAAGCCCAAGAATACTGAAGTGGGTAGCCTATCCCTTCTCCAGCGGATCTTCCTGACCCAGGAGTTGAACCAGGGTTTCCTGCATTGCAGGTAGAATCTTTACCAGCTGAGCTACAGGGAAGCCCAAATTCTATTTGATGATGTTAGAAAAGGAAGAAATGACCTCCATATTTTAAGCCCTTGATGTATAACAATGCATATGTTGTAAATGATCTCATAGTATGTAACTTAGGATACCATGTCATTAAAGAAGAGAGGAGACCATATGTAACTGAGGGCCTACCATATGAAAGAGGCCAAGCCTCATGAGCATCTTACAAGTTAGGTGCTGTGCAGCTCTGTCCCTTCAGAGACATCATGCTGAAGAAAACCCCAGCCTTTTGACTTGAAAAGGGAAATAAATTCACATGAGAAGTTTTCCTTGGTTGGAAGAGCATGGAAGGAAGGTTCCGAACATAGAAAACAAAACAATGCAAGTCTCTATGGAAATGATGATAGAAATATTACAGAATATATAAGAACACATGGAAAAAAAATTAATGTCTGGTTTGACATGGTACCACAAGTAGGTGGTCATCCAGACCACACCCAGTGGGGAATGGGCAGGCAGGGGCACCAGTAGGTGCCAAGTGAGATGACTCAGGGGGAGGAGGTGTAAGCATATATAGTTGGTTTCTACTTCTATATCTTGAATCCAAGAAATCCCAGATACTGGAACCGTGTCAGATACATACTTCGTACTCTATGACTTTGTTTGCTGAGTGAATTAATGAATGAATACTTTTCAAACAGTTTAAGTTTTTAACTACAAATTTTAATGCAAAATTATCTGGTTGCACCACTCACCTACCCTCATTTGGATTTCACAAAACAGGCCCCCCAAAACCTATTGCCATGGCTCTGGCCTTGTCTGTCAGCTTAGGAGATGCAGCTGTTTATTTGAGGAGAGACAGAATACGGAGTTACCTGTGAAGTATCCAATGGGACATAGAAGGCATTCCAAACAGAACGTGTGTAAGGATCCATCAGTTGTTTTTGTTTTTACTTCATGTTTATTTTTCTCTATCAGCAATAGGATGGCCAGTGGTTTCCAACCAAGTTACAGCCACTTTGGGCAGGAGGAAGAAATCTGGGCTTCCCACTCCTACCTCAACCAAAGTGAAAGTGCATGTTGCTCAGTCGTGTCCAACTCTTTGCAACCTCATAGACTATACCATCCGTGGAATTCTCCAGGCCAGAATACTGGAGTGGGTAGCCAGTTCCTTCTTCAGGGGATCTTCCCAAGGTTTCCCACATTGCAGGTGGATCTTTACCAGCTGAGCTACCAGGGAAGCTCTAATTTTAACTCCCATAACAAACCTCCAGGAAAGATTTTATTTAGGCAACAAGAATAACTGACAGTGCTTTTTTATAAACTTCACTATGTGTGAGGGTCCAAATATTGATACTGCTGCTGCTGCTGCTAAGTCGCTTCAGTCTTGTCCAACATTGTGCAACCCCATAGACGGCAGCCCACCAGACTCCCCTGTCCTTGGGATTCTCCAGGCAAGAACACTGAAGTGGGTTGCCATTTCCTTCTCCAGTGCAGGAGAGTGAACTACCACTCAGTAACTCTGTGACCTTGATCAAGACATTTTGCCTATTTATGCCTCAATTTCCTTATCTGTAAAAGGACACTATGACAGTAGCTAACCGAGAGGGTTGTTGTGAGGATTGAATACATAAAAATTCTATAGACCTATTGGAAATTCTCATCATTATCTCCTGTAAGCCTTTAAATAGCCCCACTGAGGAGGGCATTATTACCATCGTCCTTGCATGGGTGAGACAAGTGGGGCATAGAGAGATCTGGTATCTTGCTCAAGCTCACAGTCTATAAAGAGTAGAAATGAAATTCCAACATAGATGTAGTTGACAGTGGAGCCTGTGCCCTTAATACAGAAGTGAAGTACAGTTTCCACAAATAAAAAGAAATTCAAAAGTCACAAATTTAGGTCTTTTCATGAGAAGACAAGGTCCACGCTGACTTTAGAAAAAAAAAAAAAGCTGACAGGTTAAAAGTGTAACATTTCTGTATGGCAGAAACCAACACAATATTGTAAAGCAATTATCTTTCAGTTAAAAATAAATACTTTTTTTTAAAAGTGTAATATTTCAATGCTACTTAAATAGAATCAGCTGTTTAAAATGGCATCTGCAATATTTCCTAACAAAAGGAGGAAGACACAAGAATGATATAAATTAGAATGGGAAGAGAAGCAGAAAGATGCTTATAGATCAATCATGCTTTTTACATTAGCAGAAATTTATTGCAAGGACACTCAAGAATGCACTTTTAAATTCATTTTGAAAACTCTTTAGCTGGCTTCCCCTCTTGCAGCTGCTACCCCTTATGTTGAATGCTGCACAAAAAGAACAAAAAGGCCGGTCTTCCTGGATGTAGACCCTTGGCTTCCCAAGTGAAAGAGGAGCACAGCGAGTTTTATAGCACATGCCCACTCAGCTCTCAGGTTTTGCACTGGGTCCTACAGGGAGGGTCCTTTGTCTTTCACACATGGAGAGAGAAAGTTTTTTCACATATGGAGGGTCACAGTGTTTGCCCCTGTTTGTCTGTCCCCATTCCACTTTGAGATATTATAAACAACAAAACAAAAGTCAATTCCTAACGTGAAAAACTCCCCCATTCCAACGTTTCCTGGTCTTTCTTTCGCGTTGGCCTGCCTTCAAATATTAATACTCCAAATGTTACAGGGCTCTGGGATTTACGAATTCTCAATAGAGTTGCCATGCCCACCCTCACGGATCTGTGTCATGGCAGTAAGATTTCTCAAGAGGAAGGTGGAGGAGTTGAGTTCGAGTCCTGTAGTCTTCTCACTAGTTTTGCGACTTTAAGTTGCTTTAGCTCTGTCAGTCCAATTTTAACAAAGTGAAAAAGTCGATGATTATAATCCTTCATCCAGCCACTCATTTACTAAGTTACATTTACTGAGCACCTCCTGTTTACCAGGCTCTGGTAAAACAAAGGTGAGGTATACAAAATTTCTAGATTCAACAGTTCACAGTCTACATCAGGAGACAGATGTCTAAACAGGTCAGTAGTGAGGAAAAGGGGAAAGACCTTGACAAGAGATGTCTTTGTTTGGAATCACAGCTATGGAGGCAGGAGGAACTGGCTGTGAATAAGAGCCTCCCAGCCTCAGCTGGAAACCACACATCTTTCTAACTCACAAAGTTGTTGGGAGGTTCAAACAACTTAAAGAGTTGAATTTTTAAAAACTCTAAAGAGCGATTTCCACATGTGGCAGGTGTTTGGGGTCCTCTGCCCATATCCCCTGCTTCTGCCACTTCAATGCAACCAGGGACTTAAACTTCCAGTACCTGCCAGCCTCTGCCAGAGGGAGTTTTCTAGCCCCTGGAGCCCACCTCGTTTGCCACCTATGAGGCAGGCAGCAGGAGCCAAAGAGCCAGTACCCATTGCCCCACACTCAAAGCAGCCCAAAGACCACCTCTCCCTCAGCTCCCCTCAGCATGGAATAACCATGCCTGGCATCTGCATTGGCTGCCAGAATCTCTCCAGCAGGACTGAGCCCCAATTGTCTTCAGTAGTAACTTGCTTGATAATCCATTATGTATTGGCTGCCTTCTCTCCCTATTTCACTTCCCTACTCCCCTCAAAGTTTTCTCACCTGCCAAAGAGATGTTTGCACATGTATCTTTATCCCAGAGTATACTTGTGAGAACCCAAACCAAGATATCATGTAAGCCAATTTTTCTGTTATTATTATTTATCATTTTGAAATGTGGCCAGAATTATATGCACTATTTTGCACGGAAAAAGCACTGCTTCGTATTTATAAATCCTCTTCTGCATAGTTAGGATTTGATTCACTGCAACCATTATAACATAATACCTGCCTAAGAATTTCTTGAATCCTATCCCAACTACCATTGCCCTGGCTGAAGACTTCATCTCTCACCTGGATTTCCATAACAATGTCCTCGGTGTTCTCTCTAGCTCCCGTCTTTCCCCCTACAAAGCCATCCCTCTCACTGTCTCCAAAGACCCCACCTAGAAAGTAATTCCAGAGAAGGAAATGGAAGCCCACTCCAGTATTCTTGCCTAGAGAATCCTGTGGACAGAGGAGCCTGGTGGGCTGCTGTCCACAGGGTCGCACAGAATCGGACACGACTGAAGCGACTTAGCAGTAGCAGCAACAGCAGAAAATCATTCTGACCCCACCATTCCCAGTCCAAATGGTACTACTGTGCANTGCTGCGATTCATGGGGTCACAAAGAGTCGGACACAACTGAGCGACTGAACTGAACTGAACTGAACTTTACAGAGTAACTTACCCAAGGTCACAGCACTGGGAAGTGTTAAAGTCAGAATCTCAGTCCTGACAGCCAAACTCCATGGACTTGTTCCCAACCATGCAGCCCATTAGGCACAGGCTATGGGTTGGGAAGATCCCCTGGAGGAGGAAATGGCAACGCACTCATGCTGGGAAAGGCCCACAGACAGAAGCCTGGCAGGCTATAGTCCAGAGTCAGACACCAAGCAACTGAGCTCACATGCAGGTGAAGTAAAAGGAGTTAAGGAAACTGAAGAACAAGTATCACTTTGTTCTAGGACTTCCTGCCATTATGAAACTTTATGCTCTTGTAACATTTATCATCAGAGAAAGCAATGGCACCCTACTCCAGTACTCTTGCCTGGAAAATCCCATGGACGGAGGAGCCTGGTGGGCTGCTCTCCATGGGGTCGCGAAGAATCGGACACGACTGAGCGACTTCACTTTCACGTTTCATTTTCATGCATTGGAGAAGGAAATGGCAACCCACTCCAGTGTTCTTGCCTGGAGAATCCCAGGGGCGGTGGAGCCTGGTGGGCTGCCATCTCTGGGGTCACACAGAGTCGGACATGACTGAAGCGACTCAGGAGCAGCAGCATTTATCATAGCATTTTTTTTCTTTAAGGTCATAAAGTAGAACTCAGTTATGTCTTAATGCAGTTTACCCTATGTTGCTTTCTGCTTTCCATACATCTTTGGAATGTTTGAAACGCTTGTTTGTGATTTGAGAGGTCATTTAGCAGTCATGGGCAGGGCTCACTAGCTTCCAGCAATCTGTCTTTCCTTCTCCCTGGTAGCTTTCTGTGGCCCTGTGTACAGGCAGGCAGTCCCTGCAATCTCTAGATCCCGCCTTCTCAACCTATGACATGCTTTACTTCATAAACCCTTACCTTCAGTTTGCCTCATAACCTACACAGTGGAACACGCGATTTCTTTGTCTTTCCTTTCCTTTTCTTTCAAAAGTAAGAATCTGTCTGATTGGATGCGACGGCACCAGAGGCAGAACTGTGGCAAAATTTTAAATGGTGAGAAATCCATCTCAGCTGGATTTTGAGAAGCAAATTGTGATTCCTCGACTCACTTTGTATTGAACTAGACAAGTTAGATGAACTAAAAAACTTTATTGACTTGTCTACTTGTCTCCAAGTCAATCAAGTGTCTGTGAATGCTGCCTATTTTCTGCTGTTTCTGGCTCTTCAGAGTACTAACTTAAAAGTGTGGATGCAAAAAGTTACATCAACAGAGGTGGACACCCTTAAGATATTGAGCCCCTCAGGTAATAATAAGCTAGCACTCAGAAGCTGAAAAACAAGCCAAACATTTTGATTGTTTCCTAATTCTTTGTAATGTAAAGATTCATGACAGTTATTTGGGAATAATAGGCTGTGAGTTGCTTCAGGGCAGCATGTCATCTATTTATCCAGGTATCCCCATGCTTGGCATGTAATAGGTACTCAGAGGAGATGCTTAATATGGTGGGCACTTGACAAATATATGTTTAATTCAATCTTTCATTACCAGCTTCCAAACTTGTCACACACACACACACCCTAGGTTGTGAGCTCTTAGACGACAGGATCTGTGTCTTATTCCTCTCTGAATTTCCTAATATAAAACCACCAGCTAGCAGATGATCATTAAATGATCATTACACTGAACAGCACAAGGATTTTCACTTTTGTCACTTCTTTTATCTGCCCTCCACAAGGCCCCTTGTCCATTTGTCTCTCAGACCACAGTGCCTAAAACCTTTGCGTCAATCTAATCAAATATTTGAAAGCCAGAGACCATGAAGTTATTCAAATCAACTTCAGAATTACATCTTTCAGATTTATCCTGGTCATCTCATAAGTAGATCGAGCTACTTGCTAACTGCTATCCCAGGAGAGGAGGGGAAAAAAAGCACAAGCTTAATGAATTTGGTCAGACATACTGTGTAACAGATGTCCAGCATGCTGCCATGAGCTTAAATCATAAATATGATGGCTCTGTTTGGCATGGCAAAATATATTAGAAGTGTTTTATTGGTCACCGGGCAACATACTAGATGGAAGGGGAATCATTCTGAAAAATGCAGAAGCTATGTCTAGCAGCATCTCAAAAGTAGCCCTGGAGAAACACAGATAATCTGCTTGCACCAGTTCATCAGGTTGGTCCTTTGTTTCCCTAATTTGAGTGTCAAGAGCAACCATCCAATAAAGAATTGCCAAGACCCGATAAGATTCTCCTCTGGCTGCTGCTTTTTCTGCCCTAACAACTGGTACTATTCATGCCTAAAGCACAAATTGAATAAATAGCTTCAAGGCTGGCAATGTTGGACACTGTTTGGAAATTTTTGTTCTTCCTTGAAAGGCTAAATCCGGTATGTTTCTTGCTTCCCCCCAAACACATAGCATTGATAGTCATTGTTGCACTGACTAATTTTAACTTTCTTAATACTGAGTATAGAAGGATGCTTCATAAGTTAAAAATAGTTTCTGTTGTATCATCAGTCCAGCAATGGATTAGTGAAGATTAAAAAATGGATTGCAATGCCTTCTTTGGCCTTGAGAAAGCTCTTATTGTGCCTATGGTTCAGTTGGTCTGCTGATCATTTTCATCTTAATGTAGTCTTTAACAGTACACTGCTACAGGTGAGGAATTGAGTAATACATTAAGACAACTATTCTCACTGAGCAATTTCACAAGAAATATGTTTCTAACTAAATTAGACATTTAGCAAATGCCATTTGTAATTCAAGGTGGGGTGGGAGAAGGGGAGATCATTCTTTAAACAAGATATTGATATGCATTTCCTGAGAAAAAACAAACATTTATTTTTTTAAAATTTCAATTGGAGTTCTAAATGTGAAATTATATACTGTCAGTGCAGTAGAACAACACAAGGAGAGCACTAAAGCCTTAAGATTCTTACAAAATAAGCAGTACACAATTTTATCTCTAGCAGCCAGAAATCTTTCATTTAAATTAAGAAGAATCTACAGGTCCAGTTAATCCTGTGGATATGATGTGTTGAATGTTCTTAACACTTAAATAATTTAGATGAACACAGGAACCTCAAGGTTCTGATTCAAAAAAATTAAATATTTAAAATGTAATGAATTTAATAATTTGGATGAAACGAGGCTATAAAGATTGCATGAGAATCACTAAATTTAAAAAGTAAAATTAAGAGGAAGAGAATATCAGAAAGCTTACAATTGGAAAGCTGAAATATTAATTAATTTACTTGAAAAAAAAATTTCGTCACAGATTCCTCCCTGCTAAGAACATAAATGCAAATTCTATAAATAGAGCCATTGACATTTCGGTTGTTGATTTGTTTTTACCGAAATCACAAAACAGAAATATTAGTTTGCAAATTTTCAAATGGCTATCATGTTCAGAATCCAACTGGATTCCCTCTTCCTTTTTACTTGATGACTTCATAAAAGATAAATAAGCCCTTGAACTAAGAGGTGGGTATACTGGCACGGTTAACTCTCTCGCCCAAGAAATTCTACTCCGCTGAGATTACTATTTGGGGGCTGGAAGGGGGAATGAAGAGGTCTTTAGGACCCAGCAGGCGGCGGCAGGCGGCAGTTGTGTAGATCGCTGAGAGACTACGAGGGTCCGGTTCAGTTTTAATTCTGTCTCTAATCTCTGCAACAGCGGCGCTTCCTGGGTCCCGCGGCTCCCCTGCTCACTCAGCCGAGGCTGGCCGCGGGCGAAAATCAAAGCCGCCTCCGCCCCATCACCCACGATGGAAACCCTCCAAGAAAAAGTGGCCCCGGACGCGTGTGCCTAAGGATTCCGCACAAAAGAAGTGCCCAAAATGAAGACCCTGGTGGTGAGTCATTTTTTGTAACTCCTCTGGGCATCGGCGGGATCCCGGGGCGCAGCGTCCCCAGGGTGCACGAGAGAGCTCCAGGGCGCCTGACCCTGAGCTGATAGATCCCCCGTTATAAAGGGAGAACTTTTCACCTGCTCCCGGTCTACTCCCGATTCCTCGGTTCTGCTAGGCTCGGAATCCCAGAGCCGGAACGGGAACTCGGGTTGCTGGGCTCCTGGATCTCTGGCCGGAGTTCCGAGCTGTCAGTGGAAAGCTAGAGAAACCTAGGAGTGGTGGGCGTCTTGCTTGGGAATGGGGATTGCCCTAAAGCAACAGCTTGGCAAAAACTAAGAGGGGCGGGAAGCGGGGGACCTTTGCCGACTTTCTTGATTTCCTCGTCTTATTTCAAACTTGCAAGGATGGAAGAGGTAGAGCCCCACGGGTCCAGAAAGGAAAGGCTAGACATTCCAGCAGCTGAGCTGGGGACAGAGGGCCCCCTCCCAAAGTGCAAGCCCACCCCTGCCCCCGCCGCCGGAGCGCTGTCCCTCGCGTAGCCGGGCGCCGCGCACCACCTGTCCTCTGCCAGGAGATGTGGGAGGCGGTGGCGGCCGAGAGCAGCGACGCGCAGGGAGCATCCCCTGCGGTACCCCCGGGGACTGTGCCTTCTCTGCCCGGGCTGTGCGCGGCCGGGGTAGAAACCTAGCCACGCAGCCCCCGTCCCCGACCTCCCCCGCCCTTCTTGTCTGACCGTCGCGCCGGTGTCCCCGCCGGGCGCGCTCCTCTCGGGTCGGCGCTCAGAGACTCTCCTGTGCTCTCTCCCACCCGCCCGCAGCGCCATGGTCTGGCAGTGTGTTTAGCGCTCACCACCATGTGCACCAGCTTGTTGCTCGTGTACAGCAGCCTCGGAGGCCAGAAGGAGCGGCCCCCGCAGCAGCAGCAGCAGGCAGCGGCGACCCTCAGCTCGCGGCGGTCGGCGGAGAGCAGCCCCCCGCCGCGCCCGGAGACCCCCGCGGGACCGCGGCTACTGGACGGATACCTCGGCGTAGTGGACCACAAGGTGACAGCTCGCTCGCCAGCCTGCCCGTCACCCAGCCTGGGGATCCCGCACACCTGAGCTTGCCCCCTTCCCCGGGGCTGGGAGGCGCCGTGAGTAGGTGCCATTCGGAGGCTGGAAGGGGGAGTGGACCCTGCAGGGTGGGATGCGATAGTTACTACTTGGTGTGAATTTCTATTTGGAGAAGGTAGCAAAGTTTTTTAGGGAACAGGAATGAGATAGGTGCACCCCAAAGCCTAATTTCCTAACAGGAACAGTCCCTGGAACTAGAACCGCTCATCCCCGGAACGACAGCTACTGCTGGGTGCTGGATTCCTGAAGCCTCGGGTTTGGCGGCCGAGTCGCGCCCTAATGGGAGGAGACCGGGGAACCGAGCGGGTACCAGTCTGAGCGGTTACCTCGGACAGGGTGCCGGAAGCTAAATAGCAGCTAGTTCTCCGCCGGCCGCTGCACGGGCTCGCAGATTCCTATCTGATCTCTGCTTCGGATGCTCAGGGCTGAATTACCACAGCCCTGGAGAGCAGTGCCCAGGCAGGCGCAGAAGGCTTGAGGCACAAACTCAGCTTCCATTGGCTTGAAACTCATCATTGAGGGCCTATTTTCCTTTGCCTTCCGGGAAGCCGCTGCATGGCTTGGCTAATAATTAATAAGATGAATTTTTAAGAAATTGAGCTTTCTTTCCCTGGAATAATAAATCTCTGATTTCAGAGTGTGAAGCCTCTGGGAGAATTGTAATCAAGTTTCCTGGTTCTAAAAAGATATTTTAATACGGTTTAAATGTATTTCCCATTATTTGAAGCTGTTAATATATTTTTATTAAAACTCCATTCCATTCCGTATATGCTCTATAAAGCTACGTCTTGAAACCACCCAACTGTTCTGCTTTATGTATTACTACGTTTTATGGTTGTGAACCAAAGTAATATTTAGGAGGCGCTCCTTTTGTGTGAAAAGGTGGCTTTTGTCATGCATGAAAAAGTCAGACTTTTTAAAGTGGCAATCAAAATACTTCTACTCACTTGTGCAATGTATAATGCTAAGGAGTTTGGAGGGTACAAAGGAATTTAAGGCAAGACCCAACCTTTAGAAATTTTTGAATGCCTGTGGGAAAAAACAACATATCATGAAATATGAACGGATGGATAGATGACAGAGAGATAGACGGTAAATATAAACATTTGGGAAATACTGGATATAAACAGTTATTATTGTTGGAATACAGACATGAGAAAGATCTCTGCTCTGGTAGGATTAAGGAAAGTTTCTTTGAAAAGGTGGAACTTGCACTGAAAGGATTCAGGAAGCAGAAAAGGGAGAGATTTCATTAGGAAGTGATTTGCTGGGGAGGGATCTGGTGATAGATCTTAAAATCAAAAGTAGAAACAGCCTTCAGTTTCACAGTTAAAGGTTCTGTTTATCTTTAATTTGTTGATTGATTACATACTTTGTATCTGCAAGCAACCTATAAGGGCTGAGTCCTAGAAAAGTTTGGGCACTGACTTCTGACTGTGGATGGATGTGGTGTTTATGTGTTTATGATGAATCGATTGAACATGATGGATTTGTATGGCATGGTTTAATGGAAATGGCTAGCATTTGTGAAGCTTTGGTTAATAGGGATGTCAAAAAGTAAATTTGCTGAAAGCTGTGATCTACCTTTAGGAAGATGTTGCTAGTACTTCCCTTCCTGTGCTCTCCTGCTGGACCAGCACTAGCTAAGAATATTGATAGCCTAAGGCAAAATATGATGCCCTCATGTTCTTTTTCAAAACAGTGTTTATTCACACTAATATACTGGTTTTCATTTTCAGTGAATCAGCATTGTATTTCATTAAAATGAAGAACAGCCCTTTGGGGGAAGGAAAATGGGCACTATATATGAGAAATTGAGATTATCTGTAGTAAAGGGTTTTGTAAATTGTAAAGTGTTTTGTGAAGGATAGGTATGTGTGGAAGATCTTGGAATTCTTAGCAGAGAATTATAAATGTGACCAGGAAGGTCTCTGTAGATAATATTAATGAAATTCTTTTATAGAAAACCAACTTCTCACAAAATTCCGTACCCAAAGGGTTCAAAAAAGTTTACGCGGCCTCAAACAAAGGAACGAATGCAGATCTTAAAACCAGTGCCTTCTCTT
Source organism: Neotragus moschatus (assembly GCA_006410615.1). NCBI lineage: Eukaryota > Metazoa > Chordata > Mammalia > Artiodactyla > Bovidae > Neotragus > Neotragus moschatus. Next base: position 1,133,756 of record SJYA01000463.1, read on the forward strand.
TAGGCATTATTGCAATTGTCCCAGCAAATGAAATGTAAGATGCTGAGAATGTAGTCACTTTGTTTCATTTAGTCACTAAGTCATGTCCGACTCTTTGTGACCCCTTGGACTGTGGCTGCCAGACTCCTCTGTCTATGGAATTTCCCAGGCAATAATACTGGAGTGGGTTGCCATTCCTTCTTCAGGGGATCTTCTCGACCCAGGGGTCGAACCTGTGTCTTCTGCATTGGGCAGGCAGATTCTTTACAACTGAACCACCAGGGAAGCCAGTAGTGACTTTACTGCTACTGTTTACTGACTGGAAGTTGGGCAAAGTTTCATCTCCAATGGCTATCTGCAGGTACACATGTGAAATGTTTATATTCTCTCCCAGTTGCTGTTTAGGTTTACTTAGGATTTTCCTATATATACTCTTGCTTAAGCAGAGGTAGAAATCATTTGTTAGACTCCTGTTGGGAATTTTCTTTCCCGTTAATACCGAGGAAGGTAAGAAATGAAAGCTTTTCTATTCTAATTGTGTTGCCAGATGATGCTCTGATTGCTTTTGTCCCCCACTCTCACATCAGGCTTTAGAAAAATTATGGCATGTCCTGACTGTGATGACCACCAAGCCATATGCTGCTGCATATTGAATCGGAATTCCAACAGACTTTCTATTTCCCATTGATTTACTGAATCTGGAGAGGGTTTCAGATACCGCTTAGGAAAACATTCACATCTCCATGGCTGGAGGTCCCAAAGTCTGATAAATATGTAGTGTTTTTGTTCGGTTACATGACGGTATTAACATTATAACTCCAAGATTAAAATTCAACAGGCGGTCCTAATCCCCAACACCTGAATTTCACAAATTACCGCCTGTCTGCAATGATAGTCTTGTCTTATACGCTGCAGACTGAATTACTGTTGAGATTAAATCACTATGTGCTTTTGTTGAAAGACATGCCGCAAGTCAAGCCAGTGATGAGCAATATGTGTAGAAGCTTAAAATATCACTTTGCATGGTCATATTCCATACTTCCTCTTTCACAAAGATGTGAGCGGAAATTGTAATTCCAGTATGACTAAATAAGGGATTCTTGCAATATCTTGTGACAATGAAGCCATTTCACTTTGTCTTAGATTTTTTTCTCTTCATTCCCAACCCTTCCCCTAAACTTTTCCCTACAAATCTCCCACTAACTCATTTCCATCTTGTTACATGTCTGTTACTGCAGCTACTGTATCTGCATCCTGGCATTTCCTGGTCCCTGTTTTTGGAAGCCATTGATTTCTAATCAGATCTGCCAGATCTAAGCAAAGAAGCCAGGTTTTATGGTCTGAGGAAACTTCAGCCTTTGAACTGCAGCATAATGTATAATCAAACTAAAATACACATGTGTATGCTTGCACGCAGAGACACACACACACACACACACACACACACACACACACGCTAAATCAAACCACCCCCAGAGGAAAGCACCAATTCTCCCAGAAGAGTGGGAGGGGGCATGTAGCACATTCTATGTCCAGACTGGACTGGCTCCGGATAGGTAAAGTCATTGGCCATCTGGTGGACCCTGTGAAATGAAACTGTGAGCCAATTCCCATTTCCAGTGGAGCAACAAGGGAAGCCCTTCCAGTAGACAGGAGCTCTTATCACAGAAGGCCAACTTGTCACCTGGGCTGCCCTTTGCTTAAATGGCTTATGAAGAGCAGTGATCATAGGGTCTAAAGCTGAGCTGCTCTCTCTCCTCGCTTAGCAAGAATGGATTTTACATGTACCAGTGGCATGCTTGCCTTGGTTCTTTCTTTCCTTAGCACTCAGTTATATAGACAAAACCAAACTGCTTAGAGGTAATAGTACTATCACTATTAATTAGTAGCTGTCCAGTTGGAATGCTAAGACAAATCAATGCAGGAGTTGAAAAAAGAATTCAAAACTGGAAAAGAAGGTTCAGTTCTGATTCTTTGTGACTGCCATGGACTGCAGCACGCCAGGCTTCCCTGTCCATCACCAACTCCTGAACTCAAACTGATGTCCATTGAGTCGGTGATGCCATCCAATCATCTCATCCTCTGGCATCCCCTTCTCCTCCTGCCTTCAATCTTGTCCATCATCAGGGTCTTTTCCAGTGAGTCACTTCCTCGCATCAAGTGGCCAAAGAATTGGAGTTTCAGCTTCAGCATCAGTCCTTCCAATGAATATTCAGGACTAATTTCCTCTAGGATGGACTGGTTGGATCTCCTTATAGTCCAAGAGACTCTCAAGAGTCTTCTCCAACACCACAGTTCAAAAGCATCAGTTCTTTAGTGCTCAGCTTTCTTATAGTCCAACTCTCACAACCATACATGACTACTGGGAAAACCATAGCCTTGACCAGACGGACCTTTGTTGACAAAGTAATATCTCTGCTTTTTCATATACTGTGTAGGTTGATCATAGCTTTTTTTTCAAGGAGCAAGCATCTTTTAATTTCATGGCTGCAGTCACCATCTGCAGTGATTTTGGAGCCCAGAAAAATAAAGAAGTCTGTCATTGTTTCCATTGTTTCCTCACCTATTTGCCATGAAGTGATGGGACCAGTTGCCATGAGCTTAGTTTTCTGAATGTTGAGTTTTAAGTCAACTTTTTCACTCTCCTCTTTCACTAAAAAGATATATGCCGTGTAACTTACTTTGAAATTATGGCATAAGAATTCTTTTTTTAGAGAGGTATGTACATTCTTAGATATAAGTTTATATCATTCATTAGACCTTTTTTTATAATATTTGAGGCATCCAGTGAAGGATAATTTGGTTCTCAAAGAAATTTAAGTGTTCAAGTATTATAAAATGTAAAGTGCCAATGATGACAAAACTCTGTTATCACAAAGCATCAACTAAAAGAAATCATGAAATGAACAGCTTTTTATTGGCAAAAATTTCCAATAATGTAGTCGTTTTAAACTGGAAAAGTATTCTTATAAGGTTAATAAAATAGTTAACCTTTCTTAATTCTGAAATCCATGAGTATTTCTCCAACTTCCCATAGGAGTAATCCCAAGATACTGTTATGCCAAAGCCCAGATTGTACGTAGTGGATGAGTCTGACCTGGCTCTCTTTCAAATGTCAGGTATTCTGGCCTCTTTCTGATCCTTGCACACTTATTGTGCCTCAGGACCTTTGCACTTGCTGTTTCATCTCCCTGGAAAGCTCTCCCCCAAGATCTTTTGCATGGTTGATTCCTTCTGATCATTTAGTCCTCAGATCACATATCATCTTCTTGGGTATCAAACTCTTTAAATAGCCCCCTTATCAACAGTCATTCTCTATTTTACCAGCCTGTTTTATTTCCCTCATAGTACTTAACAATATCTGAAATAATCTGAAAGTTTATTTGTGTCTTGTCTGCCCTCCCCCCAAGTACAATCTAAGTGCTGTGACAGCAAATATTTATACCTCTTGCTGAAGAGTTTAACTTCAAGCCTAATGCTTGGCCATTGGTCAGCACACAATAAGTATTTATGGAAGGAAAGAAGAAAGTCCTTTCTCTACAAGAAACATTAGGGCAGTCCCAGGCCGATGTATGTCCCGCCTTTCCTAAATTTGGTTTACTATTACTCCACCTAATAATGATAATGGAAAGGAAGAAGAAATAATTTAAAACATAAGACTCTTTGGGAATAAGATTTGGGAATCTACCAATTTAATAGACTTCCCTTATTACCGTGCACATTAAAGTTTGAGAATCATCATCTGAAACGTTTTTAATCATCACAATGTGTAGTTCTGTAGCTAATTTGTTTCTGGGTTTTGAACTACTCACAGCCTTTAGTAAATATTCACTGAAGGCCTAATAGTTCCAAAATTACAGGGAATTCTGGAAGAAGAACACAGTTCCTACCCACAAAGAACCTTTTTGATCTAACTGGAAAGAAAAGACAAAGAAGCAAGAAAGGTTAATAAAAAAGCAAGGGCTGAATAATAATATGAAACCAAGAAACAGTAAATCAAGGCAGTGGCACTAAAAAAGAAGGCAATTTCTGTGATCTTTCCCATCTATAAAATAGGTTAAATACTATTATTACCTTAGAAGTTATAAAACTTTCAAACTAAAATTCCATTATTCATTAACCCTTTTAAATATATGTGTGTGTTTCTATATATATAACATAGATGACAGGCAGTGAATAATTAGTTAATAATTTGAATATTAAATCAACTTCAAAGTGGATTGATTTTAAGTTCAAAATATTCAATCTCTTTATGATTCTCCTTTAAAATGGCATAGGATCCCCTGGACTCTTGAAGGGATCTAACCCTGTTACCTTGTTCACCTGTCGCTGTAACATATGGTGACTATATTTACAAACCAAATCGCATAACTCATGGTATGATGAATTCAAACATAATCGTGTTGGCCAGAAGACAGAATATTTGTGATCAGATCTGTCCTGAAACACAGCATCTGTTATAGAGGAGACTTTTCATAACCTCTAAAGTCAAACCACAGCTCAGTATAATTCCTGTCCTCCAAATGCTGGGATAAAGAGAGATTAGAGATGAGAAAAGATTGAAAGGTTAAAACCCATCATTAATCAATAAATTATTCTGAAAAGCTTTTATACATCTATTAAGTAGCCTTTGAACAGCTGTGAAGGGCCTTAGATATTGAAAGACAAGGAATGATGATTTCTTAAATAATAATATTATTACCCACACCTTGTGATTCAAGAGAATTCCCTTGTGAGTCAGTAAATTTATGATCAAATGGTCAATAAAATCTTGGGAGTGGGGGCTTTTGTGAAATGTACTCAGATTCTTCTTCTTAAGCTGTTTTAGTCTTAAACTCATAGTGTGGGCCTGGGACAAATACATATTTCCATTGCATGCTCTATTCAATATAGTTTCCCAAATAATAGCCACAGGCATGTATAGTCTTAGTTTAGGCAGAATATCAGCAGGGAAGCCTTCCCAGACTTGTAGCCCATGATGGATCTGAGCTATATGCTTTGTCTTCATCACCAGGTTCCCATGATAATACTAATTCTAGTTTGTTGTAATTTTTTGTCTAAAATTGTCTGTTTTTCCTGTTTGACAATCAACTCTTGGAGATGGGGAATTTTTTTCTTTTTTTGTCATTAAATCATCAGCCTGGCATATAATGGGTCATCAATAAATATTTGTTGAATGCATAAGTGTATCTATATAAATATTTTATATTTCTTCTAAAATAAGCCCATTTATGACTGCTTGGAGTCACTGAAAAAGAATAACTACACATTGTAAATATCAATTTTTCAGGCCACAATTTGTAGTTCTGTAACTATTTCATTTCCACATTCTTGTACTAATCAGATCTCTTCAACATACTCAAAATTTTAGAGCTAGAACAAAAACTTCACAATTATCAAAAGGGATTCATGAGTGGTCATGCAGTTTTCCCAGAGTGGCAGAGCTAGGGCTAAAGTATGGGTCTCTGCTGTGAATATCATTACTATAAAAGAAATTTAGTGCCAATGTATTCTAAGCAGTGACTCAATGCTATTTGAACAGAATTTATTAAAATGAAGAACCTAGGCCTATCCAGTTATTGGAAAAAAATAAATATTTAAACATCTTATTATTCTGAAATGAATATGAGCATATGCCTCTAGATAGTTGAAAAGAGCTCCTACCAACCACTGACTTAGCAACGGGTACTCTAAAGCCTGCATAAAATGCATGGCACTGATGTAATTGGAACCATTTGCAAATCAGAGTAGATTTTGCCTTTAAAAAGTAAACCAAGCCAAAAGGAGTGTGGTGTTTAATTATTTGCAGAAAATGTCATAAGTAGACCACTCATTCAGCTGAATTACCTTCTCCTCAGTGGGGAAGGAAACGTCAGTGGGAGATTCAGTTCATCAAGTTTCTTCAGGTAACCATTGACTCCTGCTAGATTCTGAGATGGGCTTCTTACTCTGAGATAGAATGACTTGAGGCAAATAAGAAAAACCATTTTACCCATAGCAGGGAAAATGAACCTTGATAGTTGCTGTAGCTCAGAATGCAAAGGAATCTTTTTGATTACATTCTCTTTTAATAGCTAACAAGATGTCTTTAGTGTTCCTGAGAACCTCTGTCTGAAGATACCCTGGCTGTCTGAAATGCAGAGTTAAATCATTTTTAAATAAGAAAGCATATTCTGGAAATTAATTGCACATAAGGGACCTCTCTACTGACTGAACTGCATTACTGAGTTTCTCATTCACAGATCTGCTCTTGCTCCTCGCACACCTCCAATGGCTTCCCATTTCCTGGAGGATCAGGTTCAGGCTCCATAGGATGGCTCACAAGGCCCGACAGGTCTTTGTGGCCTAATTCTCCAACCTCACCTCTCACAGCAAGTTGTAGCCCAGGCTCCACACACCCTGGGAACATAGCTTGCTGTTTCACACTCACCTGCTCTTCCTCCATTAAGGAATGCCCTTTCTCCTTTTTTCCACCAGGTAGGGAATGAATCATCCATTAAAACCCAGTGCAAGTATCTCCTTGCTAAAGGTTTCCCAGAGGCAACCTCTATGCAGAGTAAACCCCTCATTCTCTTATGCCAATGGCATATCAGTCAGTCAATCGAATATTGGGTGAGTGCCCACTATGTGTTAGACACAGAGAGGGAAAAAATAGGGAGGACCTAGTCCTAACCCACAGGAAAATCACAGTGGAGGAAATATATGTTACAGTAACTGTACCTTGGTAAGTGCTAAAATATTCTCTGTGTCCTGTGCACACCTCTCATCACAAAATGTTGCAATTTTGTTTGCATGATTATTTCCCCTACTAGACTGCACCTTCTTGAAGCTAGGAACGAAAATTATCCATCGTAGTATCTCCAGAATCTGCAACTGTACCTCGTACATGTCAAAATTCAACAAATGTTTGTTGAACTTTGGGTGGACAGAAAGTGAAAGTGAAAGTCGCTCAGTCGCATCCAACTCTGCAACCCCATGGACTGCAGCCTACCAGGTTCCACCGTCCATGGGATTTTCCAGGCAAGAATACTGGAGTGGGTTGCCATTTCCTTCTCCAGGTGATCTTCCAGACCCAGGGACTGAACCTGGGCAGACGCTTTACAGTCTGAGCCACCCAGGAACAGAATCCTGTTCTGATTATGTGTAATAGGAAGAGAGCTGAACAAATCTGGCTAATAGACTTATCATAAGAATGACAGAAATGATAAGTAGGGACAGAAGGACTTCACATGTGTGGCACACACATCTTTAATTTCTGGTTCCCCTTTAAATGCAGTGCAGCTTTTGCTGACCTTTCCAGAGTGACTGACTTGGTGTTAAGAAGTAGGAATGCCTCTATCTGAGGGCAGAATGGTATTGTGAAAGGCAGATAGGCATGTCCAAGCTTTTTACTTGTTATAAGCTCTTTGGAAAGCCCTGTAACTTTTAGGCTAGTCTGTAGAAGGGGCAGTGAAGCTAGATTTGTTCATTCTTTCATTTGTCAAATGATATTGTGTGACTTGCCAATATGTTCAGGACCCAGAAAGTAGCAACCCATAAGGTATGATCCCTGACCCTGTGAAACTGACATATATGAGAGGCAGAGAAGCAGGCATAAAAGCACAGCACAGATTTGGAAAGAAAGATTTACATGTTATGGAGATTAACTTTTTATCCTAAAAGCTTTGAGAAGTCTTCAAAGGATGAATTAGAGAAATGACTTCATCAGATGTGTTTCAGTGGATCATCATGGCTTTGGCATGGCACAGGTCTGAGTGGCCTAGGTTATAGGAACAGGGACCAGTTAGCAGAGTGTAGATGTGATCTGAGTGAGAGATGCTGAAAAAAGATCTAAGATTTGTGCTTGCCTTAAGTTTCTATGATCACCCACCCCACTGTGTCGGTGCAGACAGTCTGAGTGCATCTTCTCGAACAGCAGAAGGTCTGCGGTTCAAGATTGCCTCTCAAAAGTTAGTGAAAAGAGTTTGAGGATGATCCCAGATGGTACTCCAACTTTGTCTAATTTTGAACCTTGCTGTGCATCTTAATACCACATACTGACTTGAGCAAAACAATGGTGTGGTTGTTAAGGCTGAAGCAAGCTGTTCATGGAGACTCCATCATGCACACTGGCAATGAAAGACAGGAATTAAACCCTCCACCTGCAGCAGAGCCAGAGGGGTGTGGAATACATGTGATGAAGTCTTTTTATTAGGTAACAGTTCTACAAGGAGAGAATTTACTTTAGAATAACCTTGTCATAGGAGACTTTTGTTGCATAATAAATCTCACCAGGTGTAGACCTGTTTGAAGTATGAGGTGGAAGGTGGTCTCCTTTCCTTCCATTCCCATAGTTAGGGAGCAATTGGCATTTTTTCAAACCACTTAAGTTTGTTAACAACTTCTAAGAAAAGTGGATTCTATTTCCCATGCATCAGAAGGAAAAAAATGTGTCAAGGGGGTCTGATTCCTAATTCATCTGAAAACATTTGGTTGGAAGCAAAAAAATACATACATCTGAATGAGTTCTAGTTTTATGGGGCTCATATTTGGAGTTACTCAGCAATGTTGCACCTGCCAGGCTGCCATCAGGGATTTCCAAGTTGTCTCCCATTACCTAAGGAGTACATACTTCCATTCTGTAGTGCAAATCATAAAGCTGGATCATTCCATTTTTATTCTTCTTGTTGCAGGTTTTGAACAAAGTGCTAGAAGTGGTGATATTCTACTTGTTTTCTGGAATGTGGAAAAGGGATTACAGGAATCTGTGTGTGTTCCCCACTACCAAAGAAAAAGAAGCTTCACCTTGATACTCAAGCCATAATGAATCCCTTAAAGAATTATACCCATCACTCTTCCTAACAACTGTGTCGGGTTTTTGTCTCTGTTTCAAATTTGAAGGGGTTTTAATCCAAAAGTTCAGAAATAAAAATCAGAGAAAGCCATTATAAGAGAACAGGGTATCCTGACTGGATGAACCTTCCGTAGTGAAGTATAAAGATGAAATAACTAAATCCCGGACCAGGAATAAAGACAAGAGTGAAAAATAAGACCAGTTGCTTCTTCCCTGTTACCTAAGGTGAACTCTTCTGACCATGCAGACATGAAATACTGATTGGGTTCCAGAAAGGTGATTAGGGTGGGTTCTCATGGGTTCTGCAGTGTCTATGAAGGAGTCACAGTTGTTTGACCTTATTTTATTGAGTGTGATTTGATTTGCTATGTTGTAACAGAACAGAAACATCAGTGGACAAGGAATCCATCTAACGTTAAGTTCCTGTGACCAAGAATCACAATTGTCTATTTTTTTCCCCTGAAATGAGCACTGTGGTTGCCCGCTAAGATGAGCAGCTCAGGTCCTCAAGGGAGTTATTAATCTCAACATTTATAATTGATCTTCCAAATGGAAGACCATTCTTAATGGGTCCACCGAGTATCCTGATGGTGTTTCATACTTTAGAAGGTGTAAAGGGTGGAAGCAGGGGCAGACCTGCATCTTCAGGATCTGCTGCCAACCGGTGAACACCAAAATTCAGTACCAGCTCATGAAAACTATACCTCCAGACCGTATTTGAGAGCCTAGAATGCCTTCTCTCTGAGAAAAACTTCTTCTGCATCATTCCCACAATTGCCTGTTGAAAAAGAAACAAGAGAAAAGAGGCAAAATGTTATTTTTGTAAAGCATACTTTACCCCCACCCAGTTGTCAATACATATCTTCTCTGTTTCTCAAAATGGCAAGAAAAGAAATTATTCATAAACTTACTACCAAGACATAATTACTGTGGGTAATTTATTTCCTTACACATTTTTCCATATATATCAAATATATGTATCTGTGACATTTTAATGTACTTCTTCCCTGCTTTCAATTTCAT
>SJYA01000464.1:5108-35487 GCA_006410615.1 Neotragus moschatus
AAAAAAATTTATTTTCATTGGAGGCTAATCACTTTACGATATTGTAGTGGTTTTTGCCATACATTGACATGAATCAGCCATGAGTTTACATGTGTTCCCCATCCTGAACCCACCTCCCACCTCCCGCCCCATCCTATCCCTCTGGGTCATTCCAGTGCACCAGCCCTGAGCACCCTGTCTCATGCATCAAACCTGGACTGGCTATTTGTTTCACATATGATAATATACATGTTTCAATGCTATTCTCTCAGATCATCCCACCCTCGCCTTCTCCCACAGAGTCCAAAAAACTATTACATACATCTGTGTCTCTTTTGCTGTCTCGCATATAGGGTTATTATTACCATATTTCTGAATTCCATATATATGTGTTCGTATACTGTACTGGGGAGAAGGCAATGGTAACCCACTCCAGTACTCTAGCCTGGAAAATTCCATGGACAGAGGAGCCTGGTAGGCTGCAGTCCATGGGATTGCTAAGAGTCAGATATGACTGAGTAGTGTCTTCACTTTCATTTTTTACTTTCATGCATTGGAGAAGGAAATGGCAACACGCTCCACTGTTCTTGCCTGGGGAATCCCAGGGACAGGGGAGCCTCGTGGGATGCCATCTATGAGGTTGCACAGAGTTGGACATGACTGAAGTGACTTAGCAGCAGCAGCAGCATACTGTATTGGTGTTTTTCTTTCTGGTTTACTTCACTCTATATAATAGGCTCCAGTCTTGACTTCATCCTTTTACATTCCAATTCCCTGTGATGAAAGGACATCTTTTTTTGGTGTTAGTTCTAGTAGGTCTTCATAGAACTGTTCAACTTCAGCTTCCTCAGCATCTTTGGTTTGGGCATAGACTTGGTTTACTTAGGTTTTAGGTTTACTTTGGTTTACTTCCCTGGTGGTGCAGAGGTTAAAGCATCTGCCTGCAGTGTGGGAGACCTGGGTTCGATCCCTGGGTCGGGAAGATCCCCTGGAGAAGGAAATGACAACCCACTCCAGTAGTCTTGCCTGGAGAATCCCATGGACGAAGGAGCTTGGTGGGCTACAGTCCACGGGTCGCAAAGAGTCGGACACGACTGAATGACTTCACTTTGGTTTACTTAAATTTGGGCATAGGCTTGGATTACTCTGATGTTGAGTGGTTTGCTTTAGAAATGAACTGAGATCATTCTGTCACTTTTGAGGTTGCACTCAAGTCCTCCATTTCAGATTCTTTTGTTGACTATGAGGGCTACTCCATTTATTCTAAGGGATTCTTTCCCAATCCCTTAGTAAATATAATGGTCATCTGAATTAAATTCACCCATTCCTGTACATTTTAGTTCACTGATTCCTAAGATGTCAATAGTTCTCTGTCATCTTCTCCTTGATGACATCCACTTTACCTTGATTCATGGACCTAACATTCCAGGTTCCTATGCCATATTGTTCTTAACAGTCTCAGACTTTACTTTCACCACTAGACACATGCACAACAGAGCATCATTTCCTCTTTGGCCAGCCGCTTTATTTTTTCTGGAGCTATTTATAATTGCCCTCCACTTTTCCCTCATAGCATAATGGACACCTTCCGACCTGGGTGGCTCATCTTCTGGTGTCAAATTTTTTGTCCTTTGAAACTCTTCATGGGGTTTCGCAGGAAGAATCCTGAAATGGTTTGCCTTTCCCTCCTCCAATGGACCAGACTTTCTCAGAACACTTCACTATGACCCATCCATCTTGGTTGGTCCCGTATGGCAGGGCTGGTAGCTTCATTGAGTTACCACAAGCCCCTTTCACATGACAAGGGTGTGATCCATGAAAGGGTTNATTTCTCCTGGCAATCTTGATTCCAGCTTGTGCTTCTTCCAGCCCAGTGTTTCTCATTATGTACTCTGCTTATAAGTTAAATAAGCAGGGTGAACGTAGGTATGGGGAAAATTCTTTAAAACAAAAAAAAATTTTTTTTTTGAGCATAATTGATTTACAGTGTGAGGTTTCTGGTGTATGGCAAGGTCAATCAGTATTACATATATCCACTCTGTGTTTGTTTGTTTGTTTGCCACACTTTGCAGCATGTGGAATCTTGGTTCCCTAACCAGGGATTAAACTTATGACCCCTGCAGTGGAATTGTTAACCAATAGGTTGCCAGGAAAGCCCTGCACATTTTTTTTAAGATTCTTTTCCCATAAAGGTCATTACAAAGTATTGAGTAGGGTTCCCTGAGTGAAGTCAAACACAAAGGACAAATAATATATGGTATTGCTAATAGGTGGAATATAAAAAATGGATACAAATGAACTTATTTAAAATACGTAAGTAGAGTCACAGATGTAGAAAACAAAATTATGGTTATCAGGAGATAAGGGGGAAGCTGGGGAGGGAAAAATTGGGAGATTGGGAAAATTCTTTACACTTTATCGCTCAGAACCATAAAAGTGTGCTTCCCCTCCTTCTTAATATTATTGAAACAAAAGTATAAATTTATGAAAGCTTTGGCTACCTCTTAAGTAATATTATATTTGTCTAAATAGTTTAGAATAGTCTTTATCCCTCTAAACCTAAATTTTGTAAAAATGTGGTAGATATGGTTTTTGTGGGAAACATTATCAGTAGCCTACCCAGAAACCTCTTCCTTTCTTCTTTATTCAACAGAAACTAAATTTTGTTTGAATAGTAATATTCCTAGGTTAAAAAAAAAAATCCCAGGCTTCATTACAGATGGTCATGTAAAATAGTTTGGCCAATAATCTAATAACACATGAAGATATGATGAGAGGCTTTGCTTTTCTAATATATTTCTTCTTTGAGTGTGTATGTGTGTGTGTGTGTCTTTCTTCCTGCATTTGAAACTAGAATAAGACATTGGAGATGAAGCAACCTCCACATGACTATTCATTCTCTCTTCATGTTCATTGTGAATACATCAGTGAAAAAAAATAGACCTCTCTCTAACTTTAACTTAGGTGCAGCTTAAACTCTGCTGTATTATCAGCATAGAATAATATAATTAAGTATTAATAAAATATTCAGTATACTGATAATGATAACAAGAGCAATGGAAAAAGTAATATCAGAATATGGAATTCCAGGTAGCTGGTGGGTATAAAATAAAATAGGGTAGTAAGAAATGTTTCACTGATAAGATGATATTTAAATAAAGACAAAAAATGTGAAAGAGCAGGTCATGCAGTTATTTAGAGGAAGAACAGCCAGTGGTTTTGGGAATAAGCCGATGCAAAGACATAAGCCAGAAATGTGCCTGCTATACTAAGGAAAAATAAGAACTTAGTTTGGCTGAAGTTCAGTGGAGAGGGGGAGACTAATAGAAGATGAAGTTAGAGAGGAAGCAAGGGAACAGTGAATATAGGGCTTTTCCTATAGGAAATTAGTATAAGGCTTTCCCATTGTACAGAATTTGGCATCTAATTTGAGTGAGATAGAAAGCCACTAAGAGGATTTTGAACAGGGGAGGGGATATTCTGATCTGCATTTTTAAAAGATTTTGTTTTGTTTATAAACTTTTTGATCGAATTTTAGAATAACAGAAAATTTGAAAAAATGGTTCAAAGAGTTCCTTTATATCCCTTAATCCCACTTCCCCTATGTTAAGATCAAAAACAGGAAATTAATACTAGTGCAATACTATTAACTAAGCTATAGATCTTTTTCAAATTTCACATTTTTCATTCATGTCCTAGAATCCTACTCCAGGCCCCATATTGCATTAAGTTTTGTGTGTGTGTGTGTGTGTGTGTTTTTCCCTCTAGTCTCTCTCAGTCCACAACTGTGCTTTACTCTTTTCCTTGTCTTTCATGACCTTGACCCTTTGGGAGAATACTAATCAGTAATTTTGCAGAATGCTCCTCAAATGGGGTTTACTCATATTTTCTCATGGTTGGAAAGAATATTAATTCAGGCTGCCTTAACAAAATACCACAGACTGAGTGGCTACAGTAACAGATATCTATTTCTCAGTTTTGGAGGCTCAAGTCCAAGGACAAGGTTCCAGTCAATTCAGTGTCTAGTGTGAACTCCAATGTGAACTCTCTTCCTGGTTTGCAGATGGCTGCATTCTCACCATGTCTTCACTTGATCTTCAGAGCAAGCATGCTGGTTCAGTACATTCTTGCTGGGAGGGGTGATTGTGGGGGATCATTCTAAAGTTTCATAAGGACACTAATCTTATTAAATCACACTCATTCCTATGACCTCATTTAACCTCATCTAACTTCCTTAGAGGCCTCATCTCCACACTGGGGGTTAGGGCCTCAGTGTATGAATTTTAGAAAGGACACAAACATTCAGCCCATAACAGAAAGGTTTTATATTTTTGGAGACTACCACATACAAAAATGTCTTTATGCATCATATCAAGGGATTCATGATAATGATATGTCTACTTACTAGTGTTATTTATCTTGATCATTTGGATAGGTTTGTGTCTGTTATGTTTCTCCCCTAAATTATAGTTACTTTATTTCCCCTTATAGTTAATAAGTATCTTTGGGGAGGTATTTTGAGATTGCAAATCCTCAAACTTTTGCCCCCTAATTTTAGCATCCATTGGTGAATCTTGTCTGCAACAAATATTACTAGGGCACTTAGAACGAAGATTCTCTATTTCCCCTTTCCATCTAAATTTAATTAAAATTCAACTGTAAGGAAGAGCTGTCTCTTTTCCTTCATTTATGCATTTGATTTTTATATTTGCTTATACTCCCTGAGTATACTATTCTAGGGGTTAAAGTCAAACACTAATATATTGTTATTCACATTATTCCAGTTTTGGCCATTAGATGCTCCTTCAGATTGGCTTCTGTTTTTAATAAGCCTCTATCTTTCGTAGGAGCATTTCCTTACATTTTGACATCACAAAATGCCCTAAGTTTATCTTCTATTTTCTTTGCTCCAAGCTGCCCTGGAATCAAATTATCCAAGGAACTCTGGTTCCTTATGTTGGAGCATGGCATTTAGAAACCAAGATCTGGTAGTAGGTGTGCTCATTGTTCTGGAGTGTCAACTGCTTCTAGGCCTTCTCAGTGAGTTAGGAAAAATGACTGTATACTAACCCAACTTATGCCCATATTATATGTGTCTGAATTATATACTAAAAACCATGGATCTATGTGGATGCCTCTTATTCTGATCCAATACCACAGGCTTGACTTTATCCTTCTTCCTTTCTTTACAAAGTTTTCCTACAACAGTAAGAAGCCTGGCTCTCACTATCCACAATATATGTACTTGTTCAATTCTAGTGCATAGTAGGCAAATGCAGTTTCAGGGTTGCTAACTCATATACCTGTGAGAAAAACATTTACTAACCAGAGCACAGTGCTTAAGACTTTAGCTTTGTGCCTAGCGAAGATACTGCTTCTAAGTTGCTCAGGTTGATTTTTTTTCCCCATCTCCTTAAGTATGGTCATGTTATTCTTTCACAATACATTTACTTTCATTTGTTAGTATTGGCATTCCAATTTTCTTTTGTCATTTCCTGCTTGTGGTTTAGTCATTTGTTTATTTAAGGGTATGTGAAGAGTATGCAAGATTCTAAGAATCATACAAAAAAATATAATCAGAGAAATGTTACTCTACTTCATTCTTGCTAACCTATTGCCATTCTCTTCTTTCTATCCCTTTCCTTTAGATAGTCTATCTTGTTAGCTTTTGGTTTATGCTTCTCATATTTATTTTGTACAAATGAGCAGATGTTTATTTTCTTATAGCTCTTGTGCCTGCTCAGTCGCTTCAGTCGTGTCTGACTCTTTGTGACTCCAAGGACCACAGTCTGCCAGGCTTCTCTGTCCATGGGACTTTCCTGGAAAGAATACTGAAGTGGGTTGCCACAACCCCCTCCAGGGGGTCTTACCCACCCAGGGATCCAACCTGTGTCTCCTGTATTACAGACAGATTCTTTACTGCTGAGCCACAAAGGGGAGATATTATGAAGGGTAGATACATGGAGGGTAACATGCTATACTCTTCTGTTTTTTTCATTTTAAAGCATGTCTTAGAAATTACTCCATCTTAGAAATCACTTATCCCTTCATAAAGCTCTTCCTCATCCCACTATGTAGACATGTTTTTTTTTTTTCAACTACTCTCCTATGAATGGGCATTTAAATTGTTTGCAATACACTGCAATTAAAAACTGTCATAATTAATATATTTTTGTATATAATTTAATACTGTTGGAGGGATATCTTCAGGATTCCTGAAAACAGAGGAGCTGGCTCCATTGGTTGAAATGTAAATGAATAATTTTGTTACATACCATCAAATTTTCCTCCAGAAAAACTGTATCCATTTGTAGTCCCATCAGCAACATGTGAACACGACTATTTCTTTACAGTCTTGCCAACATGTGTTGCCATTTTCTTAAGTATTTTCTATTCTTACCAATGAAAAATATTGAATTTTAATTTGCATTTATCTCAAATTTGAATATTTTTCGTTTGAAGGTTATATCTTTCATTGTGAATTATGTTCATATATTTTGCCCATTCTCATTCTGCTTTTGGTTCTTTTTCCTCTCATTACCTATACTTTTGGGGCTTCCTAGATGGTGCAGAAGTAAATCTGCCTACCAATGTAGTAGCTGCAAGAGATGCCAATTCAGTCCCTGGGTCTGGAAGATCCCCTGGAGTAGGAAATGCCAATCCATTCCAGTATTCTCGCCTGGAAAATTCCATGGACAGAGGAGCTTGGTAGATCCACTCCTCAGGGTCACAAAGAGTTGGACATGATTGAGCATGCGCGCACTTATACTTTTAGCAAAATTATTTGGCTATTGTGCTAAGTAAATGTTGTAGGAGGACACTGGTGGAAGCAGGGAGACGGTTGCTTCAATAATCCAAATGAGACAATGCCAGGCTGTCACCATACAGGTGGTAAACAATAGTCAGATTCCAGGTAAATGGAGATAATTTCCTAACTGACTAGGGTAATAGAAAAATAAAAATTAAGGTGTACTCCAAGGTTCAACTGTGGTGTACTTAGTCACTCAGTCATGTCTGACTCTTTGCGATCCCATAGACTGCTGCCCTCCAGGAACCTCTGTCCATGGGATTCTCCAGGCAAGAATACTGGAGTGGGTTGCCATGCCCTCCTGCAGGGGATCTTCCCAATCCAGGGGTCAAACCCAGGTCTCGGCATTGCAGGTGGATTCCTTAGTATCTGAGCCACCAGGAAAGCCCAAGAACACTGGAGTGGGTAGCCTATCCCTTTTCCAGAGCAGCTTAGACTAGGATATAAGAAAAAGAAAACTCAAAGTGTACTCCAAGTGTGTATACTTGAACAAGTGGAAGCCTGGATTTGTCATTAACTTAGAGATCTTGGTTGAGGAAAACTGTGGGTGTGGATTAGAACTTGGGTTTGGTCTGTGTTAATTTTGAGATGCCCACTGAACTTCTAAATAGAAGTATCAAGAAGGTGGTTGGAAACACAATGTTGAAGTTCAGAGAAAAGTTCCTGTATATAGACGGTATTTCAATTCATGAGAACTAGATGAGAGTATCGTACGTGAACATAGGTATAAAATCAAAGACACACCAGGACTGAGCTGTATGCAACTTCAACATTAGGAGATCATGGAGGAGGGAAAAAAACGAGAGACTAAGGAGGAGCAACGAGTAAGGTAGCAGGAAATCGAGAATATGATGTCTTGGTAGCAAGAGTGAAGAACAAATTTTAATGTTGTTGTTGTTCAGTCACTCAGTTGTGTCCAACTGTATGGAGAAATGAGAAATTGACTAAAACAGGTACATGGAAACTCTTTGGAGCAACAGAAACACATCTTGCTTGGTATGTACATAGGTGTGTGTATCAGTTCAGTTGCTCAGTCGTGTCTCTTTGTGACCCCATGAACTGCAGCACTCGTTTTCCCTGTCCATCACCAACTCCCAGAGCTTGCTCAAACTCATGTCTATGGAGTTGGTGATGCCATCCAACCATCTCATCCTCTGTCGTCCCCTTCTCCTCCTGCCTTCAATCTTTCCCAGCATCAGGGTCTTTTCAAATGTCAGTTCTTTGCATCAGGTGGCCAAATGTATTGGAGCTTCAGCTTGAGCATCAGTCCTTCCAAATATTCAGACTGATTTCCTTTAGGATGGTCTGGTTTGATCTCCATGCAGTCCAAGGGACTCGCAAGTCTTCTCCAACACCACAGTTCAAAAGCATCAGTTCTTTTGTGCTCAGCTTTCTTTACCGTCCAGCTCTCACACCATACATGACTACTGGAAAAGCCACAGCTTTGACTAGATGGACCTTTGTTGGCAAAGTAATGTCTCTTCTTTTTAATATGCTGTCTAGGTTGGTCATAGCTTTTTTTCCAAGTAGCAAGAAGTCTTTTAATTTCATGGCTGCAGTCATCATCTGCAGTGATTCTGGGGCCCAAGAAAATAGTGTCAAATTTCAATGACTTATAAAAACTGTCAAATGCTCTAACAGGTCAGGTAATATAAAGACCAAGCATTGACCATTAGATTTAGCAGTATGTTGATATTTGAAGACCTTGAGAAAAATAGCTTTAATGGAGTGATAAAGATAAAACCCTAATTTGAGTGAATTTCAGAATAAGAGTTTGAGACTATCAGTTTAGATAAATTTTGAGAATTCTTCTCTAAAGAATTCAAGCTACATTTCCATATTATGAAATTTATTATCAGAAGAAATGGGTGCTTGATAATTCCATGAGCAGCAAAACCTAATAAAAGCAGAAAACATCAAAAGGAGGAGGTAAAGTAAGAAAATGAAATGAAGTGAAAATGGATGCAATATGTTTATTAGGATGATTTTAGATGATTTTATTTAAAAAATACTGATACATTGCTGTCAGGCAGTATCCAAAGATTTATAAATACAATTTATTCAAGAAGCTTCTGATTTTCAAAATTCATTTGCAACTGCCCCTTTCCCAATCTTTAATTGTATTAAGACATGAGCCCACAATTTTACCTTCTTCTCTGTTTATACTGTTTCCCTAAGTGAAGTTATTCAGACCAATGGCTTCAAATGGTTATCTATTTACTGATAGCCTTTAACTATGTATCCCCAAGCTCCAACATTTAATATTTTAGCTTGATAGGAAAGTGAAATTTTAGTATTTTGGGTTGTTGTAATTTTCCCACAATGGACATGTATTGCTTTTTTTAAAGCTTAAATTTTTTTCAAAGGAGGTAATTAATTCATGAACTAATCTCCCCACAAGTAGATAAATTAAGAAGAAAACTGACCACTGGATCTAGCAACATGGTAGTCGCTGGTGTCCTTAACAAAATCTAATATGGTGGAGAAGGGGGAGAAAAATCTGCCTGGAATAATCTGGCAGTTCCTCAAAGCTGGGGTATTGCCTAGCAATTACACTCCTAGGTATATATCCAAGAGACTTGAAAACATTATGTCCACACAAAAACATATACCCAAACATTCAGAAAAACACAGCAATATAACATCCTAGTAGTCAAAGAGTACACAACCCAAATGTCCACAAACGAATGGATAAACAAAGTATGGTATATCCATACAATGGAATATCAGCAATTTTAAAAATTAAGTATGAATACATGTGACAGCACAGATGAACCTTGAAAATATTAAACTAACTCAAAGAAGTCAGTCACAAAGGAAAATATACTGAATTGTTCATTCCATGCATATGACTGTCTAAACTATGCAAATTTATAGAGACAGAAAGTGTATTGGTGGGTTGCCAAGGGATGGGGAAAGAAGCGTCTGGGGAGTGAATGGCTAATGAGTATGAGGTTTTCTAGGTGGTAATGAAAATGATCTAAAGTTAGACCGTGCTGAAGGTTACACAACTCTGTGAATAACTGTACACTTCAAAAGAGTGAAACTTACAATATGCAAACTACCTTAATAAAGTTGTTACCAAAAAAGGGGGGGCAGGAGAATCTAGTTGGCACTCAGTTTGCATTTGTTTTATTCCCTCTCAGTATTTCCTGACTTTCTGTTTTCTATTTTGTTGCCAATGTCCAGGTTTTATTTGACCTTACTTCCAGAAATTTATCATTTCTTAAAAATAACCTTTTCCTCCTTCCCCGTAATCCCTATCTCTGTGCCACTCTCAAACTCCAAATCAAAGATAACCAGAAATTAAAATGTCTGGCTCAATAAGAAAAACTACACTTTACAATTTTAAAAAGTATTAAATGTGGCCATGTTCAGATTTACTTTTCACACAATCTTAGTCATATATTTACATATTTCAAAAAAGGGAAGCATTTGCCTAGAGATAACATACCACTTTAAGCAAACAAAACATTATATAGCCTGAATTCTAAAACTCATTTTGTATCATATGAAACTACTTGTAAAAGTTACAAAACAAACATCCCTCACTCTTGAAATATGTTTGAATTTTTTAATAATGCTGCTATAATACATTTTCTTTCATGAAATTTAAGAAAGACTTACAACAACGAGTAGAAGGTATCATCATTTTATGGGTAAAGAGACATATATGACACAAGCCTATTGGTAAAGCTAAGTTTTGAGCTGATTTCCTATCTTGGATTATATAATTTTAAAGTACACAATAATTATTGTTGCAATAACATCTGAGCAATTTAGCTAAACATACAAACAATAACAAATATTCAAACAGGGAATTCTAGTTGAAGTAATAGAAAAATAGAAAATTTTTCCTTCCAAAAAAAGGTATCTATAGACAAAGATTCAGATATCCTATGAGTTATTCATAAAAGTCAAATGTGAGTTAACCTTTTCTGTACTTCTTACATAAAATTTTACAATCAGCTGATGAAAAGACAACTTTTACATTCAAAAACACTTTCAGAATGCCCTATAACAATGCAAAAGTATATGAAAAAACACAGCTATTTCACTGATGCCTTTAAGAACAGCCATTTTATTATTTTTGATGCATCTTCTTACGCATTTCTTCAAGAGCTGCTTCTTTCTCTCTCAGCACTTGCTTAAGTCTTCTTATCTTTTCATCTCTAATGGTTTCTTCTAACTCTGGTGGTGTCATTGGGAAAATATCTTCAGTATAATTTTTATTAAAGGAATGGCTTTGTTCAAAAGCTATACTTGAGCTCAGTGTGCCTTTTGCTTGGTTTCCATGAGTACAGTGCTCTACCTCAGTTCTCTTTTCTTTTCTGGTTTTGCTGCAGCTTGTGAGGATGTTAAGATTTGACACATCTGAAGCTGGTAAACTACTGTTAATGAGCTGGGAACTGGTGACATTAGTTCCTCCATTTATAGCTGTGTTATTAACACTATTGGTTCTTCTCTTCTTTGGGTGATCCATCTTCTTAGTGGTTTTTGCTTTTCTTTTCTTATCAATACCCTGCTGCAATTTTGAGTAAGACTTCAAAAGAAAAATAAAATATTAGTGCTGAATGTATACTGTCCTCTTGAATTTAAAAATATGTCCAATTACAAATATTTAGCCATTAAATTCAACTCAACAAAACTACTGAGAACAACTACATTTAGAAAGTAATGTTTGCCACTGTATGGTATCAAAGTGAATGGCAATGTCCCAATGATACTCATTGAGAATAAATTGCCTATTTTCCTGCTTAAGTCAAATATTAGAAGCTATATTGATCTACTACAAAAGTGTAGCAATCATTTGTGAAGAGCCTAAGAAATAGAATTTATTTAACATTTTTTTTCATCTGCACAGTAGGCATGTATGAAAGATTATCCCTGGAAAAGGTTGACTGGTTTCTGATCTGAAGTGCAGGATATTAAACAATAAGGAAGCATTTATAAGTAGAATGACAGTAGGCCAAGTTTTAGGGATTTTTTTGGTTCATCATTATTGTGTAGATTTCTCTTAAGGCTTATATTAAAAGCAATACTGTAGTGAATGTCTACATGCTTATATTTTCCTTACATTTCTGTCATTTATTTTCCTTTTTAAATTTTTTTGGCCACACTGTGCAGCTTGAGGGATCTTAGTTCCCTGAGTAGGGATTGGGCCCTCAACACTGAGAATGTGAGGTCCTAACAACTGGACTGCCAGGGAATTTCCTAAACATTTTAATTAACTGGGGATATCTTTTTACCTGTGAATATCTTATTTTCTTATATGTTTTGGTATAATACAAATAGACGCAATATTCATAAGAACTATCATTCATATTAATGCATAAGACTAAAAAATAAAAATCAAGAAAATTAATACATTCATGTATCTCTGGAGTACCTACAAAGGATACTTTAAAATCTATTACCTGTTTTCTCCCTTCCTCTTTCACTATAAACTCTGCCTCTTTGTAAGTTTCACTCTTCACCAAAGGGCTAAAGGAATCAAAATCTTCTCCAGAGCCCAACTGCTGAGCAATCCGAGTGAGGCACACTCTCAAATCTTTAGTGATACCAAATATCTTTTTCAGTTCAGCATCACTCTTCAGACATGATGTCTTATTGCTTCTTCGTTGAGAACTGTTCTTGCCATTTTTTTCTTGAGTAACTTTTTCTAATGTTGATGCCATCTCATTCTGGATCTGGAAATAGGAAAAGAAAACACACAAACAATACTGCCAATTACTTAAGCTATTTTATCACACTAGGAACTAAGTAATTACCTCATTTTACTTAAAATGCCATGCTTTAAATGGATGGACTGCATTACTCTTACATTACCACACACACTTGAAAAGCTCAACTTTACTGGGCAAAACCAAAATGCTCCCCTACTATTTTACTTTCTTGTACTAGGAAAGTAACAGGTAGTCAATTCTCAAACAAATGAAATGAGAATACAGACTAATAACAAGTTGAAAATAATCTATATGACATTATGTTGGAAATTGTCATTTTTTTGAAAAACCCTTATATTTTTAATCAATCATACTTAATCAGAATTTACCTCCTTATAACCCTGGAGTGCAATGAATTCTGTACAAAAGGGGAAAATACTGAGATTATTAAGTAGACCTCTAAGTACAAATATTTAGAGGTCACACATACACATATCTTAAGTAGAACAGAAATAATTATGTGGATATGTTGGGTAACTAAATGAGAAAGAAGGGCTAAGAAAAGGAAAAGGAAACTTGTATATTAAAAAAAAAAACAATCAAGATGTTGAGAAAATTTTTCCACATATGAATGAAAGGTGTTAATTAGTCAAGCCCTACCACTTCCACCATCTACCTAAAAAACCACCAGATAGCTCCCTACCACAAAACAATCAAACAAATCCCAGCTCTCCTCTATGCATAACATTAATCTCTTCATATACTAAATGTAAGCTCTTAAATATATGTATATGTACTTATGTGTACAAATATAAGCATGCATATACATATTTACACACATAATTTTACGAAGCTTTGAATTCACATTATCCTTCTCCAACTCTTCTGAATCTTGTTGCTCTGTGATTTAATTTTGCTTTGAAGATTTGGCATGCCAAATGTTTCAAGAGAAAAATACTGTTTGGCCTCCATTACACTTCTCAAACATTTCCCTCAAATGAAAGCTTTGGCTTAAGCATTCACATGTGTATGGTATGTATATAATGAAAAGGAGGATGGGAGAGGAGGGAAAAAGAGGTATCACAGATAACTAACTTTAAGAATCAAGACAGAAAAATTTTCTATATACATAAGATAAAAAGAACACCCTGACATGGGAAAATTACCTTTGGTTCTTGGTCTCTGAAAACACACTGTTGTGAAGTAACAGTTGTTGCATCAACAGAGGAATTTATTTTCTCTATGCTCTGGATGATATTTCCTTTCCTGGGGGCATTTTGTCCTGTACTAAATCCATCTGGTAAGACTGGCTTTGAGAATAAAGTCTTACTCTGCTTTAAGTAGTTAATAGATTGGTTCATACTATGTGGGTTTGGGGCAGAAAGAGATGGTTTCTCCACTTTCTTATTCTTCTCTGCCCTTAAATTGGCCATGGAAGCAAGCTGAGTATTTGAAACTGATTTTGTCTCCATCTGGGAAGATTTACTTTTAGCCAAAACAATATTTACAACCTCTCTGGATATTTCTGTGACTGGACTTGAACTCACTATCTGTGATGCATCTTTTCTTGGTGGAATATCAGAAGAAACTGAATTCTGTTTGTCAATTAGTGGTGGCAAAACATCTGTCCCCTTTTTAGCCAAGAGATAGACTTTCCCATTAAACATAACCAAAGCATTATCTTTAATAGGCATACTTTTGGATTGTGTCCCGGTAGGACTGATGGTACTCAATGGTGGCATATTTACAGTATTATCTCCCAAATTTTTTCTATCTACAAAAGTTTTTAAAATCTTTGAAGCCACATTATTTGAAGATTTAACAGGAACAAGAGATGGAGTGCAAGGCTGTAGATTTTCTTGAAAAATCCATTTCACTGGAGCAGCTTGAGAATGCTGACCACCTTTTAACTGTGTCTCTTTAGCAACATTCATTGGAATCTGTGTGGTGTTTAGTATCATTGGCTTTGCTATTTCTGTAACAGGTTTTGGGTAAATGTTTTGAAAGTTCTTGGTAACTACATTTTTCACTGTATTTACAGGAGATACATAAATAACAGTAGGTATTTGGGAGGGCTCAACTGTTCCTGAGGTACTTGTGGTGGCAGTTGCAAGTATCTTTTGCTGAACTGAAGGAGGCAATGATGACGCTGGTACAGATTTCACTTCAGCATGGGCTGGAATCTGTAAATGATGCCCAGAAGGCAAAACCGGAGACTTCACAGTCATTGGGAGACTCTGGGTATTTACTAAAATGTAAGATGAATCATTTTGTGTTGAAGAGGGAGAAACAGCAAATGTTTGCATGGTGAGTCCATCAATTTTCACACCATGACTCTGAACTTTAGAAACTGATGAGGTAAAATTTTCAGTTCCCACAGAAGTAACTCTAACTTTTTCTGCTGTATCTACTGTTCTTGTAAGAAAATAGTTTGAAGAACTGGCTGGCTGAAAAATGGGCAATTGAACTGATGCACTTGTGGAAGAGCTGGAAATCTGAGTCTGAAAAGTAACTTGAACTGGACTTCCTGTATTCCCTTTCAAAGCATCAGACATGACTGAAGATTGAACTAGTGGCATAAGATTTCCAGAGGAATTAGGAATTGGAAGTAATTGCAGAAGGTTTTTTCCATCCGAGCCAATCGTCTGAACTACTTGGTACATGCAGCCTGAAACACTTAAAAAAAGATTGAGTAAATAAATACAACATACTACATGGTATATACATTTTATTTAAAAACAAGTATCTGTAAATACTATTTTTTAAGTAAAAATTTATAAAATATAAGTATGTAATTTGACACTTTGAGTTTTCAAAGTGAAATACTGCAAAAGAAAGATTTTGAAGTAGAAGAGATAATCAAAGATATGGTGAGCTTTGATTTAGATCTTCTCATATGATTAGGCAATGAATATGAGATATTAGCATTTATTCCTAAAACTAAAAGTAGACTTCTAAGGTTTTATCTTGTATAAAATTCACCTACTAGAATATGCTCCTCTTAAACCATGTACTCTCCCTTCTTCTTTTCCTTATATTCTTTCCTCTAGTCCTTCTTCTTTACTATTACTGACCATGATTCTCATTTTACTTCCATTTATGTCATTCTATTTCCCTCGCTCTTTTCTTTCCCTAGCTAATCTGTTTTGTGTTCTTCCCACTGATAATGACAAGCTCTACTATCAGCTATTATTCTGCTCAACACATCTCTTAAGACACCACCTTCATGCATCACATGTCTGGAGACTAAACTGAGTTACTCATGTAGAAAGCAGATTCTTCTTTGATTTCAGTATGTTTAACATTTAGTACTAAATAGCTCTTGGTATGGCAATTACTCTTATTAGTTTCAACTGTCTGTGAATCCATATTTTAATAGCAACATTATTTCAGCTGAATGGCTTTCAATGAATATGGAATATGAACAACATCATTCACTGTAAGCTATCAAATACACTGGAAGTCAGTATTTTTTAACAGCCTATTTTGATCCTGATACTTATTAGCTATTACTTAGCACAGGTTGTCTGATTTTAAAGAAAAAATAAATACATACCAGTATCAGATTATACAATCAATTATCTGTAGATTAGTTAAATGCAGACACCTAAAGCTATATACCTAAAACCAACCTTCAGCTCTTGGAAAATACTAAACCTTTTAGTATGGGAATCAGGGTCATCACACATGCTAATTAGTTATTAATTAGTTATTCTTAATCCACCCATGTAACTTAAGTCTCAACATAAATGATATTTCCCAGAAGATACATCCTCTGGCCACTTTTAACTACCTTTGCTCCTTCTTCATAATTAATAACATTACATCTGTTAATTTTCTTCATGGAATATATATATCACAAGTTTTTACCATATCTTAATTTTTTTTTCACCAGTTTATGTACTGTCTCTCATGCTAAATTCTAGCAATATGGGTACAGAGCCCACATCCTACACAGTTAACACGGCCTTATATGACTAAGATCAGATGAAAAAAAATTAAGAATGAAAAATAATGAAATAATAATTAGAATTCTTAGTGTAAAGGTATGTTTTACTGCCTAAAGGTGTTTTTTAAGCCTCAGGTATTAATACAAATCAAAGTAAAAAATTCTATGCAGTACACAAACTAAGAATGCTTTTTAAAAATTTTTAAAAAGTCACAAATATTTTGTGATATCTAAAAATTATGAATTTCAAACTCACTGATGGACAGGGAGGCCTGGTATACTGCGGTTCATGGGGTTGCAAAGAGTCAGACACGACTAAGAGACTCAATTGAACTGATCCATAAATAGTTTTATTAGTACAGAGTCATCCCTACTTTTTATGTACTGTACATGGCTGTTCTCATGCTACAACAAGAGTTCAGTAGTTGCAGCAGAGATTATATGGCCTATATAGCCTAAGTATTTACTAACTAGCCCTTTATAGAAAATGTTTGCTAGCTTCCAATGTAGTTCAACCCACAATCCCTAAAAGAACTTAAACTGTTGGGTACATGAATATGTAAATAGGCAATTATCATTGAGATGATGATCTATTTGTATGACAACAAACATGCTTACTCCTTTCTTAAAACATTTTCTTCCTAAGGCTTCCTAGATACCATATTCTTCTATCTTTGTAGTGGTTCCTGAATTTTCTTTGCCAACTCCATCCTTGAATCAGCCTTAGAATGTTGAAATTCAACAAGTGAACTCTTCCTACTCAATAAGCTTTGCCCCACATGATTTATTTTATATACATGACTTAAGTTACCACTTATATATCAACAATTCAAATATTTATATCTTAGCTCTTTTGAGTCAAGCTTGTATGTCCAACTTCCCTCTTGACATTTCCATTCACAATCGCAAAGGCACCTAAAACTAAACAGTCCTTTCCAGTGTTCTTCCTTCAGTAAATGGTGTCCCAACTATCTTAGATGCCTAAATCTAAACAATTCCAGCTTTCTAACCATATGTATCCAACCTGTCTCAAAATCCTGTTGATATTATTTCCTAAATTCCTTTTGATCTAGTCAACTGTTTCCAAATCAGTTGTTCGCACCCCAGTCTATCTCTGGCTTGGTCTGTTATAGTAGCTTAACAACCGATCTTTTCTTCAGTCTGTCTATCGTCTTCTCTTCAAACTACTTAGCACTCTTAAAGCTAGCTGGCCTTTCTCTACTTAAAATGTTTCATCAGCTTCCTACTTTCTCTGAGTGGTAAAAAGGAAACCAAGAGATTCTGAGGCAATTGAAGACAAAGGAAGAAAGAGTTTCAAGAAAACTGGGTAATTCCACTGAAAGTTTCTGAGAGACCAAATCAAAGGCAGATTAAAAATGTATACAGAAATCAATGGCATGAGGATCACTGATGGCATTAAAGGGCAGTTTATGTGGAAAGAAGTTGGTAGGAGTGAATATGAAGAAAGAATATGAAAACAGCAAGGAAAGATAACACTTTTATGAACTTTGGATGTAAAGGGAAAGAGAAACACTGGCAAGTAGATGGAAACTACATGGGGTCAAAGAGGAGGTTTTTTTTTTTTAATGTTAGCTAAACTAGAGCAGCAGTCCCCATTCTTTTTGGCACCAGGGATTGGTTTCATGGAAGACAATTTTTCCATGAACCAGGATGGGGGGATGATTTCAGGATGATTCAATCACATTACATTTATCATGCATTTTATTTCTATTATTATTACATCAGCTCCACCTCAGATCAGCAGGCATTAGATCCGGAAGCTGAGGATCTCTGAATTTCAACATGAGTACTCATGTGAGTCACCAAAAGGAAGAGACTGGAAATAAAGGAAAAAGAGGGATAATTAATAATGTAAAGTTTGAAAAGGAGGTAGGAAATTGAGACCACAAGTCAGGTGAAGAGACTAAACCTTAGAGAGACCTGGAGAACTGTCTCTCTTCATTGGAAAAGAGGATAGGTACATTTGGAGGTAAGTTTAAAGCTTTGGCATTACAAAGTTGAGGTAATTCTGATCTAGTGACTTTTATTTTCACTGTGAAATAAGGAAATAACATAATTTGTTAAGAAGAGCAAATAGGGAGAGATTTAAAGAAATCAAAAATACAAAAAAACCTCAAATAGCCAAAGCGATATTGAGAAAGAATGGAACTGGATGAATCAACCTACCTGACTTCAGGCTCTACTACAAAGCCACAGTTATCAAGACAGTATACTACTGGCACAAAGACAGAAATATAAATCAGTGGAACAAAATAGAAAGCCCAGAGATAAATCCATGCACCTATGGACACCTGATCTTTGACAAAGGAGGCAAGAATATACAATGGAGTAAAGACAATCTCTTTAACAAGCAGTGCTGGGAAAATTGGTCAACCACTTGTAAAAGAATGAAACTAGAACACTTTCTAACACCATACACAAAAATAAACTCAAAATGGATTAAAGACCTAAACTTAAAACCTGAAACTATAAAACTCCTAGAGGAGAACACAGGCAAAACACTCTCTGACATAAATCACAGCAAGATCCTCTATGATCCACCTCCCAGAATATTGGAAATGAAAGCAAAAATCAAAAAATGGGACCTAATTAAAATTAAAAGCTTCTGCACAACAAAGAAAACTCCAAGGTGAAAAGACAGTCTTCTGAATGGGAGAAAATAATAGCAAATGAAGCAATTGACAAACAACTAATCTCAAAAATATACAGGCAACTCCTGCAGCTCAATTCCAGAAAAATAAACGACCCAGTAAAAAATGAGCCAAAGAACTAAACAGACATTTCTCCAAAGAAGACGTAAAGATGGCTAACAAAAAGATGCTCAACATCACTCATCATCAGAGAAATGCAAATCAAAACCACAATGAGGTACCATTTCACACCAGTCAGAATGGCAGCGATCCAAAAGTCTACAAGCAGTAAATGCTGGAGAGGGTTTGCATTCCCACACTGTTGGTGGGAATGCAAACTAGTACAGCCACTATGGAGAACAGTGTGGAGATTCCTTAAAAAACTGGAAATAGAACTGCCTTATGACCCAGCAATTCCACTGCTGGGCATACACACCAAGAAAATCAGAACTGAAAGAGACATGTACGCCAATGTTCATCACAGCACTGTTTATAATAGCCAGGTAATGGAAGCAACCTAGATGTCCATCAGCAGACGAATGGATAAGAAAGCTGTGGTACGTAGACACAATGCAGTATTACTCAGCCATTAAAAAGAATACATTCGAATCAGTTCTAATGAGGTGGATGAAACTGGAGCCTATTATACAGTGTGAAGTAAGCCAAAAAGAAAAACACTAATACAGTATACTAATGCATATATATGGTATTTAGAAAGATGGTAACGATAACCCTGTATGTGAGACAGCAAAAGAGACACAGATGTATAGAACAGTCTTTTGGACTCTGTGGGAGAGGGTGAGGGGTGGGATGATTTGGGAGAATGGCATTGAAACATGTATAATATCATATGTGAAATGAATAGCCAGTCCAGGTTTGATGCCTGATACTGGATGCTTGGGGCTGGTTCACTGGGATGACCTAGAGGAATGGTATGGGGAGGGAGGTATGAGGGGGCTGCAGGATGGCGAACACGTGTACACCCATGGGAGATTCATGTTGATGTATGGCAAAACCAGTAGAATATTGTAAAGTTTTAAAAAAGACACACACAAATACAATATGAGAAAAACTTAGCTTAAAAAAAAAAAAGAAAAAAGATGCAAAAAGTCTTTCAGCAAGAATAAGCTGACTTTAGAAAATATCAGTCATCAGACACTGTAAATGACCCAGAAAGGTAGGTAACAATCATTAATTTACAGTGATACCAACTGTACCAGTTAGTCTCCTTGTTTTACCAGGTATAGCCAAAGAGAAAGTGTTATCACTAAGTTCATCCATGGTTGCAGTGGCTTCAGAAGGGTGTAGCAAAAATCAAAGAGGAGCAAATGATTTTAGGGTACTGAAAATTCAAATAATGAAATGTAGAATCTCTTCTAGATGGGATGAAAATGAGAAGATAAAAGGCTAACATTTAGGGAGAAAGGGGCTTCCCTGGTGGCTCAGACAGTCAAGAATCTGCCTACAATGCAAGAAAGCCAGGTTTGATCCCTGGGTTGAGAAGACCTAGAGAAGGCAATGGATACCCACTCCAGTCCAGTATTCTTGCCTGGAGAATTCCCCAGACAGAGGAGCCTGGCAGGCTACAGTCCATGATGTTGCAAAGAGTCTGACGTCACTGAGCAACTAACATTTTCACTTTTTCACTTTCATAGGGAGAAAATAAAGGGAATGGATTGAAGGGCCAGATAAAAAAAGTCAGCGTGGGAGTACTTAAAACAACTAAGCTAAAATACAGGAACTGGTGTTTGGAAAGCAGGATGCCTAAAACCAAGAATTTTGTAAATGCAGCAATTTCATCTGATAACAACAACTATAGAAGTGGATTGATGGTGACAGAATGGAGAAAACATTGAGGAGAAAGATCTATGAACTGAAAGACCAGGTGACAAAAGAGATTAACCATATAGATGCTGAGGTCATTTGGATTAGAGAGATGATGACGATGTAGGTGCTTACATTCAGTGACAGGAAGTTGGTACATGGTGTTAATGAACCACAGTTAAGACCATCTATCAACTTTCTCTTGCTGATGTGCTAGAAAGTTGACTTGAAGCTCACTGTCTTCTGCAATCTATTTTTTTCCCCCATATTCTACTACACCTTATTTTCAAAGATTACCAAGTATGTCCTCACATTTAAATCTGGCTTCCTCTTTGGCTTCATTTCCTAGGTGTTCTCTGCTGAAGCTAACACTGATAGCTAATTATCTCCCTATCTGGAACCTCTTCCTAACACAGTTTCCATTGCGTGCAGTATTTCTTTTGTCTTTCTTACTGTTTTGTTTCGTATTAATTTTCTGCATTTTAAGCATCCAACTATGACTACTCCCGAAAGTACAGTTCTTGACTATTTTTCTTTCAAGACATTCCTTTGTAAATCAACCATGCTTCAATAAAAAAAAAAAACAGTTTTTAAAGGCATTCTTCCATAAAGACTGCATCAAGGTAACAGTTCAAAGCTTCATCTATTATCTTGAATTATCTCCTGTGCAATAATGACTCTATTTATTATTTATCTCTATTTATTCCTGTTCCTTAATATTTATCTCAACTCCATATTTGTAATGTCTGATCAAATATTTTCACTTTTAAAACCATTAAAGTTACTCTGTATTGAAAACTAATACTTTCTTACCATCCAGTCATGTGACAGCATACTATTTTCCAAGTCACTTAGGTCTTAAAATACCTAGTCATCTCTATCTTTACCACTCTCCTTATTCACCTTTAATTCACTCAGAGTACCGTGTATAGATACCCAGATACCTACAAAGGATAAACATACAATAAACATATACTGAATGGATCACCAAGTCTATATTTTTCCCCCTTTTTTACATATCTTCGTCATATTCTCTTTCTTCGTCTTCACCACTTCTACTTCCTAGATCCGACCTGTATTACCTTGTGTCCTGTCCTCATTATCTCATCCCTATATTTTTTGGCTTTGACTTTTAAACTAGATTGCTTGATTGAAGCCATTATTATGATGTATCTCTGGCACACTAAATCATTGTTTTCATCCTGTTACCTTCTTGCTCAAAGTTTCAATAATTCATGACTGCCAATTCAGTTCAATGTTAAAATCATCTACAACCTAGTCCCAACCAATCTCCTATAACATCTCAACATAAAATCTCTGGTCTTATCATAAAGGTCTTTACTATTCTGGATTGTCCCATGTACAATATTTATTCTAACTATTCTTCAAGTTTTTTTTTCTTCTCTAACAATTTAAAACAGTTATCAATTGAGGACCAATCCATTTTCTCTACAAAATATCTCCTAGACACTCAAACTCACATTAATTTCTCCCAACTTGGAATCTCTAAATCACTCTTGTTGTTGTCATTAATGCTGGGAGTTATATAATGCCTTCTGTATTGTCTTTAATCTATTAGTTAATTTTTTAAAATGAGTAAACTATTGTCTTCCTCAGTAAGGCTGAAATTCCTTATGTTCACAGACTATATCATTTATTTTGTAATTGTTCTTCCAATAACTAGCACAGAAATCCTAACAAAATTATATAAAAAATAATGTAACTCTTTGAAATATTTCAAACATATTAAAATACCTCAATACCTGTATTGTTTAGTTAATATATCTCATCTGTCAGTAATATCTGGCTAACAGATGAGAAGTTTCAACAGAACAGAATCCATGCTTTTATAATTAATTATTTGCATAGTGGAAAACACATTTTGGACTTCCCTGGTGGCTCTGATGCTATGGAATCTGCCTGCAATGTAGAAGATCTGGGTTTCATCCCTGTGTCAGGAAAATCCGCTGGAGAAGGAAATGGCAACTCACTCCAGTATTCTTGCCTGGAGAATTCCTTGGATAGAGGAGCCTGGCAGGCTACAGGCCAAGGGGTCCCAAACAGTGGGACATGACTGAGCAACTAACACGTCTTTTAAAGGCTTCCCAGATGGCACTAGTGGTAAAGAACCTGCCTGCCAATGCAGGAGATGTAAGAGTTGCAGGTTCGATCCCTGGGTCAGGAAGACCCCCTGGAGGAGGAAATGGCAACCCACTCCAGGATTTTTGCCTGGTGAATCCCGTGGACAGAAAAATCTGGCCAACTACAGCCCATAGGGTCGCAAACAGTCAGATACCACTGAAGTGACTTAGCACACACGTAAATACATTTTAATTAGCACAGTAGTTAAGCGAATCACACAGACTTCCAATAGGTCATTCACATACTTTATTATATGACCCTTGTATTCGTTTTATAAAAAATATTTTACTATACAAACTCTTTTAAAATCGAATCCAGAGTTTTTTCCTCTTTTTCACTTCCTCTCAAAAAAGGGATGGAAAATACAGTCTCTTCTATGTCAGTATATCAGTAGAGATTTACATGATCTGCCAGAGACCGATTCATATCTATGTTCTCTATACCTAATAGAGCAACTGGCACACTCTTAACAGTATTAGCTAAACTGAATCCTATGAGCTGCAATTTTTAAAAAATCCATGATTTCCTAGTAATAAATGGAACGAGTTATAAAGATTAAACTGAAATGCAGAATGCTAAGGAAAGAAGTGATAAACCAGGGTGAAATTCATACTTCTTCAATCACTATACATTTTTTTCAGATACAGAAGAGACATTCCATTTAAGATACTAAAGATTATATTTTTCTAGCTAAAGTTAGAACTAAAACTAGAGCCAGATTTTGCATCCCATGCTCTGGTTAGGCCACTTAGAGAATAATCAACATGCTAATTACTTTAAATCAATTAGGATTTGAACTGAGAAATTACATTGGAAAGTTATAGTTTAAGACTTTAAAAGAGAACAGAGAAATGCATTAGAAGATTACTGGTTTCTAATCCTAGCTCTCCCAATTATTAATTGACTTTTGGTAAACTTACTTAATTTCTCTGAATCTCTCTTTCTTTATTTGTAAGTTTTGCTATAACTGGTTGAGATCCTGATAAGCTCCCAATACATGCTAGACATCATCTTCCATTAAAATATTAAATTGCTGTCCAAGATCAAGTAAATGAATCATTTAAAATATAATTGCTGTCCAAGATCAAGTACATGAATCAGGTAATCTTTTGAAAATGTGAGAAATTTAATAAAAAATATTAAATAAACTTATTATATAACTTTTGACTTTTCATTTTGAATGAAGCATTTACAAATTTGATACAGAATCATAAAAATTTTGCAGGTTAGGACTTTTCTGATGGTACAGTGGATAGGAGTCCTCCTGACAATGCAGGGGATGCAGGTTTGATCCCTGGTCCGGGAAGATTCCCCACATCACAGATAGCTAAAGCCCACATGCCACAGCTATTGAGTCCACACTCTAGAGCCCGTGAGCCACATCTAATGACCCCTGTGGTGTAACTACTGAAAATGATGTGCCTAGAGCCTGTGCTCAGCAACAAGAGAAGTCAGCACAATGGGAAGCCTGTACACCATGACCAAGAGTATCCCCCAATCACTGCAACTAGAGAAAGCCTGTGCTCAGCAACAAAGACCCAGTGCAACTAAAAATAAATTATTTTTTAAAAAATTTTGTAGGTTAATAAACATTTTGTAGATAATTTCACAAAATTTCAACCGCTAAGAGATTTTTTCTAACTTACTCTCTATTATGATAATCTCTATTATGATTACTATTCTCTATTATGCACACACATAACATATACAAGTACATAATATAATAATATATATATTTCACATGACATCATATGCATAACAGATATTGTTATAAATAGTTGTCATTAACTCTAATCCTAATAAACAGTCCAACAAGGTATGTACTGCCGTTCCCATTTTACAGTTGAGAAAATGGAAGTTTAGTAATATTAAAGAACTTATTCAGAATGACATGCTTTCTTGGGCAATTCCATTCACTTTCTTGTATTTAATTTAGCATAACCTCAATATAATATGGTCCTCAAAATTCATGCATAAATTAAGATATTAATGAGAAATAGATTTCATTTAACCAGTATAGTATGTCTTTCTCTCGTACACACACACACACACACACACACACTCAAATCACATAAACAAAGCTAATAACACACAGTACAAAACTACATGCACACCAAACTGACAAGGAAACATTTTATAACCAAACCAAGTCCCCTGCTGAGGACACGCATTTAGCTCCCTATTTAAGATCAAAGGGTCAAAGGCAGATAGAAGCCAACTACCAATCACATGGCATCCTCATTCTTATTATTGTGGGATATATTATCACAGGCTTTTATTATAATTCTTCTAAGCTGATGACTCGCAAGTCTCTTTGTGAACTCTTGACTCTCAAATTTCCAGCTTTGACTCTACCTGAATTTCAGATTCAAATATCTCACTGATTGCTTTCTTGGTGTACTCCTCATCTCAATTAATTGGCCAATATCTGCCCAGAAAACTGACATCATAATTGACCCACTTTTCTCCATACCAATTCACTGACAAGATCTGCCCATTTGCCCTTCTGTATTTCTTTGAATCCAACTCTTGCTCTACATTCTAGCAAAGGCTTTCAGAATCTCTGAAAGGACAACTGAAATAGAATCTTTATTCGGCACCTCAAACCTACACTGTCATCAGTTACCTAAAATGATACGTGACTATAACAGTTCCTTTCTTAAAATCCTTAGAAGGGTCTCCAATGGAGAGAAGTCTAATCTCTTTAGCAAATCCTTATGAGCTATCTATTTATCCTGCTTGTAGTATAGACTCAAACAATAAATACCAATTACTAGTAATACATCATACTGCCTTTTTTTTTTTTTTAAATCAACTTCCTCTGCCTGGGTATAGGCATTCATCTTTTAATTGTACAGCTAATACTTAATATTCCCCAACTCGGCCACTTCAGAAACCTTTCCCACAATTTCCTTTCTCTATGCCCTCACAGTATCATCCTGTGCATATTATTATTAACAAGCATATTACATTATAATTCCCCCTAGATGTTAATGTTTTTCATGGGCATGGTCCATAGCCTATTCTTTAATCAGTCTCTCCATTTAGTACAGTCTGTCACACAGTAGGCACTCAGTGAACAGCTTTTAACCAAATGTTTTAACTGTACTAAGTGATGAACTAGAACATGAACCTAGGTCTCTGTAACTATCTTCTTTCTCCAAGTCTACACCAAGGTCTTTGTACCTCAACTGTACCATTCTGACTCCCGCTTTGCTCTTTACATATAAAGTCCAAATCTAAATAAACTCAATGCCTACTATCACAGATATGTTCCAGATTTCTCCTTAGTACTATAAGATTAAATTTGGGTTTTAGATTTTATACCTTAATGAATCAAAGAGATACTTTTCAAGCAATAAACATTCTGTATTATATTACTGAAAGCTTTTACAGCAGGAAAGAGGTAACTCAAGAAAAATCCAAGCATCCATAGAAAATAAAATCATATAATTTTAAGCTTATAGAAAATGACTTTTAACAATAAAAATATTATCAGTTATGTAAGACCATGAAGCTTCCAAAAAACAAAAGAGCTGACATTAATCCACGTATTTACAAAAGTATCTTTGAATGTCCTGCAGATTAATTATAAAACAACAGAATCAAATATGCAAAACAGTAACCGAAATAAATGTCAAAGAGCTTCAGAAAGGTATCTGGCAAATGTCCCAAATACGTGATTTAAAAATCTCAAGGACTTGAAGAAAAATGCATTCAACGATGATAAAAATAATGCATAAGCCAATGAGTTAATTAACTCCAAATAATTGATAAATGTAGAAAACATAATTCAATTTGCAATGTTTTTTAATATAGCCAACAATAAAAACAGGATAACGAAGTACATAATAAACAGAAAGTAAGGTTCTTACTCTAATTTCTGATATTTAAAAAGAATGAAACCCTGAAACAAATTGTATTAAACTAGGATAAATCAAACGTTATCAAATATGCAGGTATTAAAACAAGATAGAAGAAATCAGCAACCATTAAAGACTAGTTCCATTTTTGCGTATCCATACAGGGCACTATCTCCGCCTTTCCTCTCAACTTCCACCAAAAATAAAACAACAAAAAACATACATGCACAAAAGCTGGCTCTGGTTATCATCTGAAACATAATGGCTCTTTCCTGGCAGTTTTCAACGCAGTTTTAGCTAACCACTTTTGATGACCATTTCATTTTAGATTATTATGCATGCTTTTTTAAAGTGTTTAACACAATTAGGTTTCATATCTACTCATAACTACCTACTTACTGGGCTAAAATTTTTACAGAAGTAAAATCGTATCCTTAAAAGTATAATAGCTAACATTTAAACAATGTTTTTCTATTTTTACTACACTAAGTATTTTAATATATTCATTCTTTTAATCCTTAAAATACCCCTGGGTGTTCTTACTTACAGACTGCAAACCAAGTCATTTGGCCTCACAAATAGTAACTAGCAAATCAAAGATTAAACGCAGTGATACTGGTTTTCTTCAAACATAAATGCTCTTCCATGATTTTTACATCTCCATTTCTATGACTTCACATTTTCTTCTACAGGGACTCAAACTTTTTTCTCACCACTTATTATATACTCACAAACCATGGATAGTTTAACTTAAAATATTCTACCTTAGCTTACAATTGTGTTCGTTTTATTTCATCTTGAATAATATATTTTTTAAAATGAGTTAGTGATACACTATTGTCTAAATTCCGAGAAGGTAATGGCACCCCACTGCAGTTCTCTTGCCTGGAAAATCCCACGGGCAGGGGAGCCTGGTAGGCTTCAGTTCATGGGTTCGCTAAGAGTCGGACACGATTGAGCGACTTCACTTTCATCTTTCATTTTCATGCACTGGAGAAGAAAATGGCAACCCACTCCAGTGTTCTTGCCTGGAGAATCCCAGGGACGGGGAGCCTNATGGCATCACCAACTCAATGGAC
Organism: Neotragus moschatus; assembly: GCA_006410615.1. NCBI lineage: Eukaryota > Metazoa > Chordata > Mammalia > Artiodactyla > Bovidae > Neotragus > Neotragus moschatus. The sequence goes on from SJYA01000464.1 coordinate 33,070, forward strand.
ATGAGTCTGAGTGAACTCCGGGAGTTGGTGATGGACAGGGAGGCCTAGTGTGCGACAATTCATGGGTTCACAAAGAGTTCGACACGACTGAGTGACTGAACTTAACTGAACTGAAAATAAAAAGAAAAACAAGTCCAGGAAATAAAAGGGGAAGATAGCTCTTCTATAATGCTTGATTTGAAAACATGATTTGTTATTAGACATTTGGTATATTACAGAAGAATTTGAGAGGATGTAAATTTTGCATTTCCTTAACAGCAGCCATGAAATTAAAAGACTCTTACTCCTTGGAAAGTTATGAGCAACCTAAACAGCATATTAAAAAGCAGAGACATTACTTTGCCAACAAAGGTCCATCTAGTCAAGGCTATGGTCTTTCCAGTAGTCATGTGTGAATGTGAGAGTTGAACTATAAAGAAAGCTGAGCACTGAAGAATTGATGCTTTTGAGCTGTGGTGTTGGAGAAGACTCTTGAAAGTTCCTTGGACTGCAGGGAGATCCAACCAGTGCATCCTAAAGGAGATCAGTCCTGAGTGTTCATTGGAAGGACTGATGTTGAAGCTGCAGCTCCAATACTTTGGCCACCTGATGCTAAGAACTGACTCATTTGTAAAGACCCTGATGCTGGGAAAGATTAAAGGCAGGAGGAGAAGGGGACAACAGAAGATGAGATGGTTGGATGGCATCACTGACTCAATGCACATGAGTTTGGGTAAACTCCAAGAGTTGGTGATGGACAGGTAGACCTGGCATGCTGCAGTCCACGAGGTCACAAAGAGTTGGACACGACTGAGTGAGTGAACTGACTGAAGCACAGTTTTGTACCTAAAAAACACGAGGTAACTGCAAAAAACCACACACAGATGAACTGAGAAATGTAGGTCATAAAACACATGTTCACACATGCCTCAAGGACAATGAACCCCACACATCCATATCTGGTGTTGAAATTCTCCATATTATCTTGGACAACCCTCCTTCTATCACTTGACAATAATTCACAATTTATATCCCTTCAAATGGTCAATTTGGCTACTCAGCCTAGTACATTCTAGATTTAATTTCCTGTCTGTCTTGTCAGACTATTTGCACCTTTTTCTCCATGTTCTTTCTTGTTTTTCTTTTTAATCTACCATTTCTCTCAATGTTTTTAAAAGCTTTTTTGCTTTCTTTCTCATACATACAACATGGTGACTGTGAGGTGGGCAGGCTGGCAGGAGAATGAGCATGCCCTCCCACAAGTAAATTTCATATTTTTCACAAGGTAAAGTGCCATGTTTGTTATAGAATCTATGTATTTATTAGTCATTAAAACTGTTAAAAAGTGTACTTCCATTTTTATTTAGTACTTATCTTTTTATTTAATGTGTCAGTATTTTCTGATGTTGTCTTCATAACCTAATTTTCCTATGATGGATTTTTATTGCATAATTTTGCATGGTGTGGTGATTTTTAGGAATGTCTATATCACACTGTATTAAAAATTACTGAAAAGATAATTTTTAAAAAACTCTAGTAAAATCACTTCTGGACAAGACAGAGTGACAGGGACTGGATTTAACTTCCAACTTGAAGCAATGACAATAACAGCAATCAGACAAGAATTTATGAAACAACTGTTTTTAAGACAATCAGATAGTGAACAATGTTTCAGTCAGCTTAGGCTGCCATAAAAAATACCATTAAATGGTGGCTAATAAATGGCAGGCATTTATTTCTCACAGTTCTGGAGGCTAAGATCAGAGTGCCAGCATGTTCAGATTCTGTTGAGAGCAGACTATCAACTCATTGTATTCCTATGTGACAGAGAGCAGAAAGAGGACAGGAGTTCTAACTCTTTTTTTTTTTTTTCAAAATTTTTTTTTCATCTCAGGTGTACATTAGTTCCCAATCTTGAACCCCCCCCCCCACCTCCCACTCCACATCAACTCTCTGGATCATCCCCGTGCACCAGTCCCAAGCATCCTGTATCCTAAATCGAATATAGACCGACGATTCGTTTCCCACACGACAGCACACGTTTCAATGCCATTCTCCCAAACCTTCCCCCCTTCTCCCTTTCCCTCAAAGTCCAAAAGCCCATTCCATGCATCTGTGTCTCTTTTGCTGTCTCATATACATTGTTATCATCACCATGTTTCTAGATTTCATATGTATGAAATAGTATACTGTATTGGTGCTTTTCTTTCTGGCTTACTTCACTCTGTATAATTGGCTCCGGTTTCATCCATCTCATTAGAACTGATTCAAATGTATTCTTTTTAATGGCTGAGTAATACTCCATCGTGTATATATACCACAGCTTTCTTATCCATTCATCTGTTGATGGACATCTAGGTTGTTTCCATGTCCTGGCTATTATAAACAGTGCTGCGATGAACATTGGGGTACATGTGTCTCTTTCAATTCTGGTTTCCT
>SJYA01000464.1:41137-76447 GCA_006410615.1 Neotragus moschatus
AAAAAAAAAAATGCATGGTGAAGGAAACTGTCAACACAATGAAAAGGTCACCTACTGAATGGGAGACCATATCAGATCATCTGATAAAGGCTTTATATTCCAAAAGGTAGGAACAACTCATGCAGCTCAATATCAAAAAAGCAACCTGTTTATAAAATGGCCAGAAGACCTGAATAGGTATTTTTCCTATGAAAACAGAAAATAGGTATTTTTCCTATGTTTTCCTAAGGAAACATACTGATTGGCAACAATCAGATGAAAATATGCTGAACACCACTAATCATCACGAAAATACAAATCAAAACCACAATAAGATCATCTCATACTCACTAGAATGGCAACTATCAAAATGACTACAAATAACAAGTGTTGGAGATGTTGTGGAGAACAGGTAACTCATATGCTGTTGGCAGGAAGGTAAAATTGTACAATAACTTTGGAAAACAATGTGGAATACTTCCCCCAAAAAACTGAAAATAGAACTACCATGTGACCCAGGAATTTCACTCCTGGGTGTTTATTCAAAAACTATGAAAACACTAACTTGGGGAATTCCTTGAATAAACTTGCTATAAACTTTTATGTGTGGGCTTTTTTGTGGATAAAATTTTTCAACTCATTTGGTTAAATAATCAGGATCATGACTGCTGAAACATGGTAGAGCATGTTTAATTTTGTAAAACGTTTCCAAACTGTCTTCCAAAGTGGCTGTACCATTTTTCATTCCAACCAGCAATGAATGAGATCTCCCACTGCTCCAAATCCTCATCAGCATTAGTGTTCTCAGTTGTTTAGGTTTTGGTCATGGTAACAGGTGTGTAGTGCTATCTCACTGTTGTTTTAATTTGCAACTCCCTAATGACATATGGTATCTGGTCCCATCACTTCATGGGAAATAGATGGGGAAACAGTGGGAACAGCGTCAGATTTTATTTTGAAGGGCTCCAAAATCACTGCAGATTGTGACTGCAGCCATGAATTTAAGACTTTTACTCCTTGGAAGGAAAGTTATGACCAACCTAGATAGCATATTCAAAAGCAGAGACATTACTTTGTCAACAAAGGTCCATCTAGTCAAAGTTATGGTTTTTCCAGTGGTCATGTATGGATGTGAGTTGGACTGTGAAAAAAGCTGAGCACCAAACAATTGATGCTTTTGAACTGTGGTGTTGGAAAAGACTTTTGAGAGTTCCTTGGACTGCATATCTTCTTTATGGAGATTTCTTTCTGTATTTTTTGCCCATTTTGGCAATGTTAATATTCTTTTTGTTGAATTTTAAGAGTTCTTTGTATACTTTGGATCCTTGTCCTTCATTTGACATGTGTTTTGCAAAGATTATTTCCCAATCTATGGCTTGTCCTTTCATTCTATTAATGATGTCTTTTGTAGAGCGGATGTTTTTAATTCTAATGAAGTACATCATATCAGTTTTTTCTTTTATGAATCATGCTTTTAGTTTTGTACCTAAGAAGCCATCAACAAATCCATGGTCACTTGGATTAGCATCATCTTATAAAAGTATCACATTAATTTTGATATGTTGAGCTTTTTTTCTTGCTGTTCAGTCACCCAGTCTTGTCCGACTGTTTGTGACCCTATGGACTGCAGCATGCCAGGCTTCCTGTCCTTCACCATCTTCCAGAATTTGCTCAAATCTATGCCCATTGAGTCAGTGATGCCATCCAACAATCTCATTCTCTGTCGTCCCTTTATTCTCCTGCCCTCAATGTTTCCCAGCATCAGGGTCATTTCCAATTAGTTGGCTTTTCGCATCAGGTAGCCAAAGTATTGGAGCTTCAGCCTCAGTACCAGTCCTTCCTATGAATATTTAAGGTTGATTTCCTTTAGGATTGACTGATTTGATCTCCTTGCAGTCCAAAGGACTCTCAAGAGTCTTCTCCAACACTACAGTTTGAAAGCATCAATTCTCCATCGCTCGGCCTTTTTTATGGTCCAACTCTAACATCTGTACATGACTACTGGGAAAACCATAGCTTTGACTATATGGACCTTTGTCAGCAAAGTAATGCCTCGCTTTTTAATGCACAGCTTAGTTTTGTCATAGCTTTTCTTCTAAGGAGCAAGCATATTTTTTCTCAGTAAAAAAATTAATTCTAAAAGAAAGCCAGAGTAGCAATACTTACATCAGATAAAATGGGGTTTAATATAAGGACTGTTTTAAGACACAAAGAAGAACAATACATGATTATCAAGGGATCAACCAAAGATGAAATAACAATTTTAAGTATATATGCACCCAATATAGGAGCATCTCCATGTATAAGGCAAATGTTAACAGATAAAAAAGGAGAAATTAAGATTAGCACAGTAATACTGGGGGAGCTTTAACCTCCCACTTACACTAATAGAGAGATCAGGCAGACAGAAAATCAGTAAGTAAAAAGGGGTAGTAAGTGACACATTTGACCAAATGGACTTAACTAAAATTTATAGAGCTTTCTGTGTGAAAGTAGCATAATAAGCATTATTTTCAAGTGCACATGGAACAGTCTCCAGGATAGATTACATGTGGAACCACAAAGCAAGCCTTGGGACACTCAAGAAAATTGAAATCATATCAATCATCTTTCTCAACAACAATGCTATGAGATTAGAATTCAATTACAGGGGGAAAAAACTTCAAAAAACACAAACACCTGGAGGCTTAAACATTATGCTACTAAACAATCAATGGATCACCAAACGAATCACAGAGGAGTTAAAAAAATTAGAGCTAAATGAAGATGAAAACATAATTTGAAACCTATGGGACAAAGCAAAAGCAGTTCTTTGAGGGAATTTTATAGTGATACAAGTTTACGTCAGGAAAGAAGAAAAATTTCAAATAAGCAAACTAACACCTAAAACAACTAGAGAAAGAACAAATAAAACTCGGACTTAGTAGAAGGAAAGAAATCATAAAGATCAGAGAAGAAATAAATGAAATAGAGACTAAAAAATTAAAAGGGGCAATAAAACTAAAACCTGGTCCTTTGAAAAAATTTTTTAAGTTGGTAACATTTAACCATATGTATCAAGAAAAAGAAGAGGCAGTTCCAAGTTGTTGAAATTAGAAATGAAAAAAGTAGAAGTTACTACCAACACCACAGAAATACAAAGGGTCATAAAAGACTATTATAAGCAACTATATGCCAATAAAATGGACAACTTAGAAAATATAGACAAATTCTTTAAAAGGCACAGTATTATAAGACTGAACCAGGAAGAAATAGAAAATATTAACAGACCAATTACAAGTACTGAAATTGAATCAGTAACTTAAAAACTCCCCCAAAACAAAAGCCAAGGACAAGATGGCCTCATAAATTTAGAGAAGAGTTAATACAGATCCTTCTGAAATTATTCCAAAAAATTACAGAGGAAGGAACAGTTCTGAACTCCTCTATGAAGTCACCATCATCCTGATATCAAAACCAGACAGTTCAGTTCAGTTCTGTCGCTCAGTCCTGTCCAACTCTTTGCGACCCCATGAATTGCAGCATGTCAGGCTTCCCTGTCCATCACCAACTCCTGGAGTTCACTTAAACTCGTGTCCATTGAGTCAGTGATGCCATCCAGCCATCTCATCCTTTGTCATCCCCTTTTCCTCCTGCCCCCAATCCCTCCCAGCATCAGAGTCTTTTCCAGTGAGTCAGCTCTTCATGCGAGGTGGCCAAAGTACTGGAGTTTCAGCTTTAGTATCAGTCCTTCCAAAGAACACCCAGGACTGATCTCCTTTAGAATGGACTGGTTGGATCCCTTTGCAGTCCAAGGGGCTCTCAAGAGTCTTCTCCAACACCAGACAAAGACACCACAAAAAGAAAATTACTGGCCAATATCACTGATGAACTTAAATGCAAGATCCTAAAAAATAACTAGCAAACTGATTCCACCAATACTTTAAAAGGATGATACACCATGATCAAGTGGAATTTATCCAACAGCTCTACAGATTAATATCCTAAAACCCAAACAACCCAATCAAAAAGTTGGCAGAAGACCTAAATAGACATTGCTCCAAAAAAGACATACAGATGGACAACAAGCACATGAAAAGATTCTCAGTATCACTAATTGTTCAGTTCAGTTCAGTTCAGTCACTCAGTCGTGTCTGACTCTTTGTGACCCCATGAATTGTCGCACACCAGGCCTCCCTGTCCATCACCATCTCCTGGAGTTCACTGAAACTCATGTCCATTAAGTCGATGCTGCCATCCAGCCATCTCATTCACTGTCGTCCCCTTCTCCTCCTGCCCCCAATCCCTTCCAGCATCAGAGTCTTTTCCAATGAGTCAATTACTCGCATGTGATGGCCAAAGTACTGGAGTTTTAGCTTTAGCATCAGTCCTTCCAAAGGACACCCAGGACTGATCTCCTTTAGAATGGACTAGTTGGATCTCCTTGAGATCTCTCTCCTTGAGAGTCTCTCTCAAGAGTCTTTTCCAACACCACAGCTCAAAAGCATCAATTCTCTGGAGCTCAACTTTCTTCACAGTCCAACTCTCACATCCATACATGACTACTGGAAAAACCATAGCCTTGACTAGATGGACCTTTGTTGGCAAAGTAATGTTTCTGCTTTTGAATATGCTATTTAGATTGGTCATAACTTTTCTTCCAAGGAGTAAGTGTCTTTTAATTTCATGGCTGCAGTCACCATCTGCAGTCATTTTGGAGCCCCCCAAAATAATGTCTGACTAAGACAAAACAAAATTACAATAAGATATTACCTCACACCAGTAAGAATAGCTGTCATCAAAATGGCTGCAAATAAACTCTGGAGAGGATGCAGAGAAAAGGGAATGCTCTCACATTGTTGGTAATGTAAATTGGTGTAGCCATAATGGAAACCAGGATGGAGACTCCTTTAAAATAGATTTGCCGTGTGATCAAGCAATCCCATTCCTGGGCACAGAAACAAAGAAAACTCCAATTTGAAAAAATTAGCGTTCACCTCAACATTAGTGCCAGTATCTGGGACATGAAAGCAACCTAAAGTCCATCAACAGATGAATGAATAAAGATGTGGTATATATGTACAATTGAATGCTTGTTATTCAGTCACTAAATCATGTCTGACTCTTTGCAACCCCATGAACTGCAGCATACCAGGCTTCCCTGTCCATCACTATCTTCCTGGAGTTTGCTCAAACGGAATACTACTGAACCATAAACAAATATGAAATAATGGCGTTTGCAAAAACATGGATGGAATTAGATTATCCTACTAAATGAAGTAAGAAAAAGACAAATACCACATGATATCACTAATACGTGGAATCTAAAATATGATGCAAATGTACTTATTTATAAAACAGAAATAGACTCACAAACACTGAAAACTTGGCTACAAAAGGCAAAGTTGGGGAGGAATAAATTAAGAGTTGGGAATTAACAAATACAAACTACTATGTATTAAACAGATTAGAAAACAAAGTCTTATTTATAGCACAGGGTATGATATTCAATACCTGTAATAAGCCATAATGGGGAAGAATATAAAAATAATTCTATATTTTTATAATGTATATGTGCATATGCATGCATGTATATATGTATATATATACACAGACAATAGAATATTACTCAACCATAAAAATGAATGAAATAATGCCATTTGCAGAAACATGGATGGACCTAGGAATGATCATACTAAGTGAAGTAAGTCAGAAAGAGAAGGAAAAATACCATATGATATCACTCATGTGGAATCTTAAAAAATGATACACTGTCAAATCTTTAATCCACTTCGAGTTAATTGTTGTGCATGGTGTAAAATGCCTTTCATGGAACACAATTTTGTCATAGAGGAGGGTCTTGTTGGAAATGAAGCTGTTTGAAAATTCTGACAAAAAAAAAAATCGTAGAGTGGAGGAGGGATGCCAGGAGAACCCCATGAACAGTATGAAAAGGCAAAAAGATATGACACCTAAAGATGAGCTCCTCCAGGTCAGAAAGTGTCCAATGGGCTATTGGGGAAGAGTGGAAGGCAATTACAAAAGTATCCAGAAAGAATGAAGCAGCTGGGCCAAAGTGGAAATGATGCTTAGTTGTGGATGTATCTGCAGGTAAAAGTCAAGACCAGTGATGCAAAAGACAATATTGCAAAGAACATTATTGCATGTTAGGTCCATGAATCAAGGTAAATTGAATGTCATCAAGCAGGAGTGAACATCAACATCTTAGGAATCAGTGAACTAAAACGGACAGGAATGGCTGAATTTAATTCAGATGGCCATTATGTCTACTACTATGGACAAGAATCCCATAGAAGAAACGGAGTAGCCTGCATAGTAAACAAAGGAATCCAAATGCAGTACTTGGGTGCAATCTCAAAAATGATAGAATTATCTCAGTTTGTTTCCAAGGCAAACCATTGAACATCACAGTAATCCAAGTCTGTGCCCCAACCACTGATGCCAAAGAAGCTGAAGTTGACCAGTTCTATGAAGACCTACAAGATCTTCTAACTAACACCAAAAAAAAAGATATCCTTTTCATCATAGAGGATTGGAATGTGAAAGTAGGAAGTCAAAAGATACCTGGAATAACAGGCAAGTTTGGCCTTGGAGTACTAAATGGAACAGGACAAAGGCTAACAGAGTTTTGTTGAGAGAACACTGATCATAACAAATACCCTTTTCCAGCAACACAAGAGATGATTCTATACATGGACAACACCAAATGGTCAGTACCAATATCAGACTGATTATATTCTTTGCAGTTGAAAATGGAGAAGCTTTATACAGTGAGCAAAAACAAGACCTGGAGCTGACTGTGGCTCAGATCATGAGCTCCTTATTGCAAAATTCAGGTTTAAATATGGAAAACCACTAGACCATTCAGGTATGACTTAAATCAAATCCTTTACAATTATACAGTGAAGGTGCTAATAAATTCAAGGAAGTTGATCTTGTAGACAGAGTGCTTGAAGAACTATAAACAGAGGTTTGTAACACTGTACAGGCAGCAGGGACCAAAACCATTCCAAAGAGAAAGAAATGCAATAAGGCAACGTGGTTGTTTGAGGAGACTTTACAAATAGCTGAGGAAAGAAAAGGAGTGAAAAGCAAGGGAGAAGAAAAATATACACGACTGGATGCAGAGTTCCAGAGAATAGCAAAGAGAGATAAGTCCTTTTTCAATGAACAAAGCAAAGTAGAAGAAAACAATAGAATGGGAAAGACTAGAGATCTCTTTAAGAAAACTGGAGATATAAAGGGAACATTTCATGCAAGGATGGGTGCAATAAAGGACATAAATGATAAGGACCTACCAGAGGCAGAAGACATTAAGAAGAGGTGGCAAGAAAACACAGAAAAACTATACAGAAAAGGTCTTAGATAGCCACAATGGTATGGCCACTCACCCAGAGCCAGACATCCTGAAGTCAGTCTGAATGAAGTCAAGTGGGCCTTAGGAAGATTATTATGAACAAAGCTAGATGGAATTCTAGCTGAGCTATTTCAAACCCTAAAAGTGAGTGCTGTGAAAATACTGCACTCAGTATGCCAGCAAACTTAGAAAACAGCAGTGGCCACAGGATTGGAAAAGGTGTTTTCATTCCAATCCCCTAAAAGGGCAATGCCAAAGAATGTTCAAACTACCATACAATTGTGCTCATTTCACATGCTGGCAAAGTGAAAGAGAAGTCGCTCAGTCATGTCTGACTCTTTGCAACCCCATGGGCTGTAGCCTACCAGGCTCCTCTGTCCATGGGATTTTCCAGGCAATAGTCCTGGAGTGGATTGCCATTTCCTTCTCCAGGGGATTTTTCCCAACCCAGGGATCGAACCCAGGTCTCCCCCATTGTAGACAGATGCCTTACCGTCTGAGCCGTCACATGTTGGCAAGGTTATGCTAAAAAATCCTTCAAGCTAGGCTTCAGCGGTACATGAACTGGGAGCTTTCAGATGTACAAGCTGAGTTTGGAAAAGGCAGAGAAACCAGAGATAAAATTACAAACACTTATTGGATCGTGAAGAAAGCAAGACAATTTCAGAAAAAAACATCTATTTCTTCTTCATTTACTATGCTAAATGCTTTGACTGTGTGGATCATAACAAACTGTGTAAAGTTCTTAAAGAGATGGGAACACCAAACCACCTTACTTGTCTCCTGAGAAACCTGTATGCAGATCAAGAAGCAACAGTTAGGGAGCAACTGGTGGGTTCACAATTGGGAAAGGAATAGGACAAGGCTATGTATTGTCACTCTGTTTATTTAGCTTCTATGCAGAGTACATCATGCGAAATGCTGGGCTGGATGAATTAAAAGTTGGAATCAAGATTTCTGGGAGAAATATCAACAACCTCAGATATGCAGATGTACCATGCTAATAGCAGAAAGTGAAGAGGAATTAAAAAGCCTCTTGATGAGAGTGAAAGAGGAGAGTGAAAACACTGGCTTGAAACTCAACATGCAAAAAAACGAAGACATGGCATCTGGTACCATTGCTACTGCTAAGTCACTTCAGTCGTGTCCAACTCTGTGCGACCCTATAGACAGCAGCCCACCAGGCTCCCTCGTCCCTGGGATTCTCCTGGCAAGAACACTGGAGTGCGTTGCCATTTCCTTCTCCAATGCATGAAAGTGAAAAGTGAAAGTGAAGTCGCTCAGTCGTGTTCTACTCTTTGCGACCCCACGGACTGCAGCCCACCAGGCTCCTCCATCCATGGGATTTTCCAGGCAAGAGTACTGGAGTAGGGTGCCATTGCCTTCCCTGGTACCATTACTTCATGGCAAATAGAAGGGGAAAAAGTAGAAACAGCGACATATATTGTTTTCTTGGGCTCCAAAATCACTGTGGAAAGTGGCTGCAGTCATGGCTAATTCATGTCAATGTATGGCAAAAACACCACAATATTGTAAAGTAATTAGCCTCCAGTTAAAATAAATTAATTAATAAAAAATTAAGGACACTTGCTCTTTGTAAATAAAGCTATAATAACTTAGACAGCAAATTAAGAATCAAAGACATCACTTTGCTACAAAGTTCTGTATATTCAAATCTATGGCTTTTACAACAGTCATGTACAGATGTGAGAGCAGAACCATAAAGAAGGCTGAGCACCAAAGAATTGATGCTTTTGAAATGTGGTTCTGGAGAAGACTCTTGAGAGTCCCTTGGACAACAAAGAGATCAAACCAGCCAATCCTAAAGAAATCCACCCTGAATATTCACTGGTAGGACTGATGTTGAAGCTGAAGCTCCAATACATGCCCACCTGATGTGAAGAGCCAACTCATTGGAAAAGACCCTGATGCTTGGAAAGATTGAAGCCAAAAGGAGAGGAGGGCAGCAGAGGATGAGATGGCTATATATCATCACTGACTCAATGGGTATGAGTTTGAGTAAACTTGGGAAACAGTAAAGGATAGGAAGGCCTGTCGTACTGAAGTTCATGGAGTCACAAAGTCAGACATGACTTAGTGACTGAACAACAACAAATCTGATTTTGTTTATCTTTTCAAATAACCAACTCTTAACTTCTTTCATCTTTTCAATTGTCTTTTTAGTCTCTTATTTATTTCTGCTCTTATCTTTGTTATTTCCTTTTTTCTGCTAACTTTCAACTTCATTTATTCTTCTTTTTCTAGTTCCTGTAAGGTGTGAAATTAGATTGCTTCTTTGAGATCCTTCTTGTTTCTTAAGATAAGCCTGTATTGCTATGAACTTCTCTCTAGGAACTTCTTTTGTTGTGGTATGTAATATTTCTGTTTTCATTTGTCTTAAGGTATTTTTAAATTTCTTCTTTGATTTTTTAATGTTGGCTATTCAGTAGTATGTCATTTAATATCCATATATTTGTGATTTTCTATATTTCTTGTTGTAATTGACTTCTATTTTTCTATCATTGTGGTCAGAGAAAACACTGATATGATTTCAGTTTTCTTGAATTTAAGGAGACTTGTTTTGTATCCTAACATGTGATCTATTCTAAAGAATGTTCTATGTGTTCTTGAGAAGAATGTGTGTTGTTGTTTTCAGCTGCTAAGTCATATTTGATTCTTTGTGATCCCATGTACTGTAGACTACCAGGCTCCTCAGTCCGTGGGATTTCTCAGTCAAGAATACTGTAATAGTTTGCCATTTTCTTCTCCAGGGGATCTTCCTAACCCAGGGATCAAATGCACATCACTAAGTTGGCAGGTGGATTCTTTACTGCAGAGCCACCAGGGAAGTCCCATCTTTTACTGTTCAGTTCAGTTCAGTTCAGTTCAGTCACTCAGTCGTGTCTGACTCTTTGTGACTCCATGAATTGCAGCATGCCAGGCCTCCCTGTCCATCACCAAATCCTGGAGTTCACTCAAACTCATGTCCATTGAATCGGTGATGCCATCCAGCCATTTCATCTTCTGTTGTCCCCTTCTCCTCCTGCCCCAAATTCCTTCCAGCATCAGGGTCTTTTCCAATGAGTACACTCTTTGCATGAGGTGGCCAAGGCACTGGAGTTTCAACTTCAGCATCAGTCCTTCCAATGAACACCCAGGACTGATCTCCTTCAGAATGGACTGGTTGGATCTCCTTGCAGTCCAAGGGACTCTCAAGAGTCTTCTCCAACACCACAGTTCAAAAGTACCAATTATTTGGCACTCAGATTTCTTCACAGTCCAACTCTCACATCCGTACATGACCACTGNAGTTTCAACTTCAGCATCAGTCCTTCCAATGAACACCCAGGACTGATCTCCTTCAGAATGGACTGGTTGGATCTCCTTGCAGTCCAAGGGACTCTCAAGAGTCTTCTCCAACACCACAGTTCAAAAGTACCAATTATTTGGCACTCAGATTTCTTCACAGTCCAACTCTCACATCCGTACATGACCACTGGAAAAACCATAGCCTTGACTAGATGGACCTTAGTTGGCAAAGTAATATCTCTGCCTTTGAATATGCTGTCTAGGTTGGTCATAACTTTCCTTCCAAGGAGTAAGTGTCTTTTCATTTCATGGCTGCAATCACCATCTGCAGTGATTTTTGAGCCCTCCAAAATAAAGTCTTACATTGTTTCCACTGTTTCCCCATCTATTTCCCATGAAGCGATGAGACCAGATGCCATGATCTTCATTTTCTGAATGTTGAGCTTTAAGCCAACTTTTTCACTCTTCTCTTTCACTTTCATCAAGAGGTTTTTTAGTTCCTCTTCACTTTCTGCCATAAGGGTGGTGTCATCTGCATATCTGAGGTTATTGATATTTCTCCCAGCAATCTTGATTCCAGTTTGTGCTGCTTCCAGCCCAGCATTTCTCATGATGTACTGTGCATATAAGTTAAATAAGCAGGGTGATAATATACAGCCTTGTGGGGTGTTAAAGTCCCCTACTATTATTGTATTGCCTTCAATTTCTCCTTTTTGGTACATTACTATTTGCTTTATATATTCTGATGCTCCTACATTGGATTGTTTAGTTGCCAAGTCACATCCAACTCTTCACAACCTGATGGACTGCAGCACTGCCCGTACATTGGGTGCATATATATATTAATGAATATTTATCTTCTTGTTTTATTGACTTCTTTCCTATTCTTAGTACCCTTGTATTTTATTATAATCTTTGTTTTAAAGTCTATTTTATCTGCTATAACTATTGAAAGTTTGTTTTCATTTTTGTTTGCTTGGAATATCTTTTTCCATCCCTTCACAGCCTGTGTGTGTCCTTACTTCTGAAGTGAGTCTCTTGTATGCAGAATATAGCTATAGATGAGTCTTATTTTTAAAATCCATTCAGCCATTTTACCTCTTTTGATTAGCAAATTTAGCCCATTTACATTTAAAATAATTATTGATAAGCATGTACATATCGCTGTCTTGTTTACTGATTTCTGGCTGTTTCCATAGTTTCTCTTTTTTCCTTTCTTCTCTTTCCCCCTCCTGGTTTGATGGTTTTCTTTGGTGTTATATTTAGATTCCTTTCTCATTTTCTTTTGTGTATTTACTGTAAATTTTTTCTTTGTGGTTACCAGGAGTTTCATAAGTAACATTCTGTGCATATATTTAAGAATGTTTTGATAGCAACTTATATTTGAACACATTCCAAAAGCTTTACATTTTTACTCTTCCAGTCAGTCTTCATAATTTAGGCTGATTTTACATATTTTTATTTTATGCATCCCTTAAACTAGTTATTACAATTTTAATTCTACTTTTATTTTTTGACCTTCATACTTCCTTTATAAGTGATTGATCCACTATCTTTCTACCTTTAATTTTTGTTGATTTTTTTCCAGTGAGATGATTGCTTTGTATGTTTTCTTATTATTAATTAGTATATTTTTTCAACTTATAGAATTCTTTTCAACATTTCTTATAAGTCTTACTTAGTGATGATGAGCTCCTTTAACTTTTGTTTGTGTGGAAAACTCTTAGTCTCTTCTTTGATTCTGAACAATAACCTTTCTGGGTGGAGAATTCTGGATTGGAAGTCTTTTCTTTCAGCACTGTGACTATATCATTCTACTCCTCTCTGGCCTGAGAATTATGATAGTCTCATGGGGTTTCCCTTGTATGTAATACATTGTTTTTTCTCTAGCTGCTTTTATTTTTTAATTTATTTTAATTGGACGATATTTACTTTACAATGTTATGATGGCTTTTGCCATACATCAATATGAATCAGCCATAGGTATACATGTGTCCCCCCAACCATGAACTCCCCAGAGCACCATCTTTGGGTGCTCTGCTTCATTCATTGAACTCACTGGTCATCTATTTTAAATATCGTAGAGGGGGCAGTCCTAAGATGGCAGAGGACGGGGAGACCACTTTCTCTACCACGAATTCATAAAAAAAAAAAAATTTCAACGCTGAATAAACTCTACAAAACAACTTCTGAATGCTGGCAGAGGACATCAGGCAACCAGAAAAGCAGATCATTGTCTTCAAAAACAGGTAGGAAAAATATAAAAGATGAAAAAAGAGACAAAGGAGGTAGGGAGGGAGCTCTGTCCCACGAAGGGAGTCTCATCCTGGGAAGGGAGTCTTAAATAGAGAGAAGTTTCCAAACACCAGGATACACTCTCACTGCCGAGTCTGTGGCGAGCCTTGGAAGCACAAAGGGCAACATAACAGGGAAGAAAATTAAATAAATAATTAAAACCAACAGATTATGAGCCCAACAATAACTCCTCCAGTGAAGAAGCAGCACAGATGCCTGCATCCATCACTAGCAAGTCGGGACTGGGCACGGAGGCGTGGGCTGCAGTGCTTTTTAAGAATCGGGCTGGAATGCCCTGAATGTAACCAGAGCAAACTAACTTGGGCTAGCNTAACAGGGAAGAAAATTAAATAAATAATTAAAACCAACAGATTATGAGCCCAACAATAACTCCTCCAGTGAAGAAGCAGCACAGATGCCTGCATCCATCACTAGCAAGTCGGGACTGGGCACGGAGGCGTGGGCTGCAGTGCTTTTTAAGAATCGGGCTGGAATGCCCTGAATGTAACCAGAGCAAACTAACTTGGGCTAGCATAACAGACTGTGGGACAGCTACCACGCGAACAGCTCTAATATAAGACACCACCAGGACCATGCACAGAACAATGGACAGAACAGAAATAGCCGGCTGCAGACCATCCCCCGCTGGTGACAGGCAGCCAGAGCCATAAGGGCTGGAAGGGGGCAATCACAGCCCCAGAGAGACTTTACCTACCAAACTGCAAGTAGGCTTCTTTGCTAACTNGTCATTTTCTGGTGGTGTCTTTAGGGTTTTATATGTAGAGGATAATATCATTTGCAAAAAATGTGAGTTTTACTTCTTCTTTTGCAGTCTGGATTCCTTTTGTTTCTTTTTCTTCTGTGATTGCTTTGGCTAGGACTTCCAAAATTTGTTGAATAGTAGTGGTTAGAGTGGGCACTCCTGAATTGTTCCTGATTTCAGAGGAAATGGTTTCAATTTTTCACCATTGATGACTTTTGATTTCCTTTTTTATTTCTTCAATGATCTGTTGGTTATTCAAAAGCATGTCATTTAGACTTCATATGTTTGTTTTTTATAGCTTTTTTCCTGAAGGTGATATGTAATTTTATAGATTTATGATAAGAAAAGATACTTGAAGAGATTTCAATTTTTAAAAATTTACCAAGGCTTGATGTGATTTATTCTGGAAAATGTTCCATGTGCACTTGAGAAAAAGGTGAAATCCATTGGTTGTGGGTGAAATGCTCTGTAGTTCTAACTTTTTCAGTGTATCATTTAAAGCTTGTTTTTCCTTGTTAATTTCCTGTCTGGATGATCTGTACATTGATATAAGTGGGGTATTAAAGTCCGTCACTATTATTGTGTCAATTCTCCCCTTAATAGTTGTTAGTATTTGCCTTATATATTGAGATGTTCCCATGTTGGTTGTATATATTTANACTTTTTCAGTGTATCATTTAAAGCTTGTTTTTCCTTGTTAATTTCCTGTCTGGATGATCTGTACATTGATATAAGTGGGGTATTAAAGTCCGTCACTATTATTGTGTCAATTCTCCCCTTAATAGTTGTTAGTATTTGCCTTATATATTGAGATGTTCCCATGTTGGTTGTATATATTTATAATTGTTATATCTTCTTCTTTGATTGATCCCTTGATCATTATGTAGTGTCCTCCTTTGTCTCTTATAACAGTCTTTATTTTATTTTAAAGTCTATTTTTATCTGATATGAATATTACTAATCCCGCTTTCTCTTGGTCTCCCTTTGCATGAAATATCTTTTTCCATCCCCTCACTTTCAGTCTGTATGTGTCCCTAGGTTTGAGGTAGGTCTCTCACAGACAGCATGTATAGGTGTCTTGGTTTTGTATCCATTCCACCAGTCTTTGTCTTTGGTGGGAGTATTTAACCCATTTACTTTTAAGGTAATTATTGAAAGATATGATCCCACTACCTTTTATTTATTGTTTGGGGTTCATTTTTATAAACTTTTTCTGTTTCCTGCCTAGAGAACATCCTTTAGCATTTGTTAAGAACTGGATTGGTGGTGCTGAATTCTCTCAACTTTTGCTTGTCTGTATAGCTTTTGATTTCTTCTTTGAATCTGAATGAGATCCTTGCTGGGTAGAGTAATCTTGGTTGTAAGTTTTTCTCTTTCACCACTTTAAGTATGGCCTGCCATTCCCTTCTGGCTTGCAGAGTTTCTGTTAAAAGATCAGCTTTTATCCTTAATGGGATCCACTTGTATGTTGTTTGTTCTTTTTCCCTTAAAACTTTCAATATTTGTTCTTTGTGTTTAACTTTTGCTAGTTTGATTTATATGTGTCTTAGCATGTTTCTCCTTGGGTTTACCCTGTATGTGACTCTCTGGGCTTCTTGGACTTGGGTGGCTATATCCTACCCCACTTTAGGGAAGTTTTTGACTATTATCTCTTGAAATATTTTCCAATGCCCTTTCCTTTTGATTTCTTTTTCTGGGATGCCTATGATTTGAATGTTGTGGTGCTTAGCATTGTCTCAGAGGTCTCTGAGGCTGTACTAATTTCTTTTTAATTTTTCTTTTTTCCACTCTGCTTCATTTATTCCCACCATTCTATCTTCCAGCTCACTTATCCTTCCTTCTGCCTCAATTACTCTACTGTTGATTCCCTCTAGAGCGTTTTTAATCTCAGTTATTGAATTGTTCATTTCTGACTGACTATTCTGTATTTCTTCTGGGTCCTTGTTAACCATATCTTGCACCTTGTCAATCCATGTCTCTAGTTTATTTATCTGTATCTCCATTTTGTTTTCAAGATTTTGGATCATCTCTACTATCATTATTCTGAATTCTTTCTTAGGTAGGCTCCCTATCTCCTCCTCTTTTGTTTGGTTTGGTGGGTTTTTATCATGTTCCTTAATCAGATGTATATTTCTCTGCCTTTTCATTTTGTTTATTTTATTTGGGGTCTCCTTTCTGCTGTCTGGAGTGTCATAGTTCCTCTTAATTATAGAGTCTGTTCCCTGTGGGTGGAGTTGGACCAGTGGTTTGTGTAGGTTTCCTGGTTGGAGGAGCTTGTGTTTGTGTTCTGGTGGGTGGAGCTGGATATAATCTCTCTGGAGGGCAGTGAAATGTCTAGTAGTGAGTTTAGGGGTGTCTATGGGTTTGGTATGGCTTTAGGCAGCCTGTCTTTTAATGTTCAGGGTTGTATTTTTGTTTTGCTGGAGGAGTAGTGTGAGGTGTATTGCACTGGAGCTTGCTGGCTCTTTGGTGGAGTTCAGTGCCAGTATAGGTATGGAAGCTTTTGGGTGGGCTCTTATCTTTTAATGTTCCCTGGAGTCAGAAGTTCTACGATGGTCTAAACTTCTGGAGTTGAGCCTACTGCCTCTGGGTTTTAGTCCTGACCTCTTACAATAGCATCAAGACAACACAGAAAACAAAACCCCTAGGTTAATGGTGAAACAATTCTCCACAGACAATAGCACCCAGAGATTCGCAGAGTTATATAGAGGAGAGAAAAGGGAAGAAAGAGACAGAGGTGACCAGGAAGAGAAAAGGGAGAGTCAAAAGGGAAAAGAGCAATGAAGACAGTAATCAAATCCCTAAGTGAAAAATGGATACTAAAAATTAGACTCTTAAAGACACAAAATTAATAACAAAAGATCAAAAAACAAAAATTAAAAACCTAGAATAAAAATCAGACTCTCAAATGTACAATAAAAGACAAAATGGAAAACAATTATTTTTTAAATGGAGTTTATTTTTAAAATAAGGTTTTTTTTAAAAAGAGATAAAAGTAGTCTCTAAAAAACTTATAGGAGAAATAAAGAACTATATTAGAACAGAATGAGAGGACAAAAGAAAAAGAGAAGGAGAAGAAAGGGGGGAAAGAGAGAAAAAAGAAAAACTAAGAATAAAAAATTAAAAGTAAAAAAATAATAATAAAGAAAATATATATCTAGGAATTTCTCTGGAGCCATTGTGGGCAGTGTGGAGTCAGTTCAGTGTCAGATAATCCCTTGTTCTAGCTTGTACCTGTTCTCAAAGTCTACAGTTGCCCCTCAAATGCATAGTCTCAATTTAACTGCAGGATTTTCATCTGTTGGACCTGCCATTTTTGGTATGGTTCCCCTTCTTTTCTTTGCTTAGGTTGGCCTCTTCTGCTTGCAAGTCTCTGTTCACTGTCTGATCTCTGTCCTGACATGAAGGAGTGGAAAGTGGCCACTTATTTGAGCTCACTTGCTCATATATGCTGCGGAGAGGGAGGGACACTGCAAACAAATCCCACTGGCATGTGTCTGCCAGTGCTCATGGTGGATGGACCACACAGGGGTTGCCACAATCCAGTGTCATGCCCTTCCCAGGTTCAAGCCACTCCGGGTCCTGGATGCACCACAAGGGCACAGTCCCAGGTGGACCATGTGTCTTCTCAGGGGAGCTTGTTTCAGGCTGTCACACTCTTGGCAGATATGAACTGTGCAGTATCCCAGGAAGATGTGGTTAGCGACTGGGTTCCCACTCACAGCTTGGTGGGAAAAATGGTCTCTTGGGCTAAGATTGCAGCGGCCCCTTGCCTTCTGCCTCTGGTTGTCATGTACCTACCTCCCTGCCTCAGTGGTGGTGGTTTAGTCACTAAGTCATGTCTGACGCTTGCGACACCATGGTCTGTAGCCTGCCAGGCTCCTCTGTCTATTGGATTCTCTAAGCAAGAGTATTGGAGTGGGTTGCCATTTCCTTCTCCAGGGGATCTTCCTAACCCAGGAATTGAACCCAGGTCTCTTGCATTGCAGGCAGATTCTTTACTGACTGAGCTATGAGGGAAGCCCTCTCTCTGCCTCCAGAGAGGGCCACAAATAGCAGCTGTCTTGCTGTCTTTTGGTATTCGCTCAGATGGGATCCTTCGTTCTATGAGTGCACCAGGCGTCACAGTGCAGCATTATAGCCTTTCTGTGGGTAAGGTCTTTTGGTTTTGTCTCTCTGGCATTCCCACAGTTTAAGTTTTCCTCATTATGTCTGTGCTATGTCACATTAGTCCCCTCAGAGTGTCCTTAGGGCATTCAACCCTGCTTCTTTTTCTAAGGACTGAGGATGCAGCCAGCACATCTGCAGCCAGCCCCAACTCACTGCAGGTGGATGTGACCTGTGAGACTCTTCTTGGTTGGTAATTGCCATTGGGTGTGATTTCTGTGGTGGTTCCCATCCAAGTCCACCTCCCCACCCCCACCACCCACCGCCCTGGTTACCCAGTTAGGCTGCCCTCTGAGATTCCATAGCTCCTGCATGTCAGTGGGTTTCCTGTTGTGTGGAAAATTATCTTTCATGACTCCTTCCTCAGGACGGGTCTCTGTCCTGAAATCCTCTGTCTTGCTTTTCATCTTTATCCTTTGTCCTATCTCATTTCCAAGAGATTGGTTTGCCTTCCTGGGTATCTGGTGTCATCTGCCAGTGTTCATAAGTTGTTCTGTGGAAGTTGCTCCACATGCAGTCATCTTTTGATATATTTGTTGGGGAGAAAGTGGTCTCCCCATCCTATTCCTCTGCCATCTTGGGACCCCCTCTCTATATATATGCTTTTAAAATTCTGTCTTTATCCTTAACTTTTTAAGTGTTAATTATGATGTGCTGTGGTGTGGTTCTCTTTGGGTCACTATTTGGAACTCTCTGGGCTTCTTGAATATGGATGTCTGTCTCCTTTCCCAGATTAAGGAACATTTCATATATAATTTCTTCAAATAATTCTTCTGCCCCTTTTTCTCTCTCTCTTTCACTCTCATCCTCTTGGGGCCCCTGTGGTGCAATTGCTATTCTGCTTGATGTTGTCTTAGGGATCCCCTAAGTTATCCTCACTTTTAAAAATTTCTTTAATTTTGCTGCTCCATCTGGGTGAGAACTATTGCTTTGTAATCCAGCTAACCGATTTGTGCTCCTACTTTGCTCTTGAAACCCTCACTGTATTTTTCAACTGTGATAAGCTTTGTTTGGTACTTTCTTATAGATCTAATTTCTTTCTTTAAGTTCTCATTTTTTTCCATCCCTTTGTCTCCTGAGATCAGAGAGCATCCTGATGACCATTACCTTGAACTCTTTATCAGATAGATTCCTTATCTCCTTTATAAAAACTTTTATTTAAAAATTTTATTGAAGTATAGTTAATTTACAATGGTTTGTTACTTTCTTCTGTGCAGCAAAGTGAATGTTATCAATCTACATAATTTCATTGTTTTTCCTTTTTAGATTCTCTTCCCATATGTGTCATTACAGAGTATTGAGTAGAGGTCCCTGTGCTCTATAGTAGGTCCTCATTGGTTGCCTATTTTATATGTATAGCAGGGTATATATGTCAGCCCCATTCTCTCAATTTATCCCTCTCCTTACTCCCAGCCCCCTACTTACCCCTTCTTTAAATCTCCTTTTAATTATGGTCTTTTTCTAGGGCTCTGTCTTGTTCTTTGGTTAGGAACATATTCCTCTGCCTTCTTATTTTGCCTGACTCTCTGTGTTTATCTATATGTATTAGGCAAAAAAGCCACTTCTCTCAGTCTTAAAGGAGAGGTTTTGTGTAGGAGATGACCCATGAGGCCCAGAAGCACAATCTCCTCTGTTCTCCAGAGCCAGGCGGGCAAGAGGCATTTCTTGTGCAGACTGTGTCCCCCTACCAGTTATGGCAGGGCTTCAGCTACTGCACAGGGAGGGCAGGGTGTGATGCGATCACCTGACACAGCTATGGCAGAAGTACAGCATGAGGTAAATGGGGCTCAAGGCATTCCTTTAGCTCGGTTGTGATATGGCTGGTGCATGGGAAGGGCAGGGCTTGGGGCGCTCACCTGACTGTGATGTGGCTGCTGGATAGGGTGGTGGGGCTCAGGAAACTTGCCCAGCCTGCTTACGTGCAGCTGCTGCGCAGACATGGTGGGGCACCATGTGCTTGCCTGTCCTGCTTATGGGGTAACTGTTGTTTGGGGTAGGTGATGTGCACAGCATGCCTTCTTGTGCTTGTAGGCTATAGAAAGGGCACCAAAAGTGGTTCTCAGTAGTGCTTCTGTCCCTAGAGTCACTCAAGTTCCTGCCTCTTCAGCAACTGCTTTAGGATTAGTGAGTAGGTACCCCCTTACTTATGATCTAGGTACTTTTTAAACTGTTGTTTTTGCATTGGACATCAGAGTGAGTGGGTCTGCACATGAACCCTTTAAGAAGTTCTTGATTCCCTATAGTTCTTAGATTGAATCCCTGTTAATTTTCAAAGCCAGATATTGTGGGGATTTATCTTGCTGGTACAAGATCCAAGAGTTGGGATTAATGTCTTTGGTAGGGCACAATCCCTTGACTGCCCTTGGGAATATTATGTATTTTGGGAATTCTTCTCCAGTTGTGTAATGCCATGCCTGATGTTGGGTCCCGAGCAAGGCAAAGTCCCTGCCTCTCCTATATATTTTGAGGCATTTATTTTCTTTTGTTGTAAATATGCTGTTCCTCTAGTTCTCAGGTCCTTTTCAGAGGGTAATTATTCCACATGGAGTTGTAAATTTGTTATGTCTGTTTAAGAAGTGTGTTCAGGATCTTCCTCTGTTGCTATCTTAAACCAGTTTCCTCTTCTGTATTCTTTTAAGTGATGGTGAATCGGGTGCGGCCACAAGGGGGAGCACGGACAGTTAGCTACATTCATACAGATCCTCACAGGTGAGGAGCAGTGAGGAAGCAGATTCAACAAGCTGCATGAGAGAGAGGGAACCTGTGAGCAAGTGCTTTTATTGGGGGTCAGGGGACTATACAAGCAAAAAGTGCCAGGGGATTTCCCTGGTGTGTTTCAACGTCAGTAGGTCACAGCCAGAGGATGACAAGAGGGAATGTATGGCAAGGGCCAACCCTATCACATCTACTCACCTGGGCAGGATGTTCACAGCCTACTGGTGGGGATGTTGAGGCAGCAGGAAAAAAAATGAATTTTTTAAATTTACTGTATAGTTGACCTGTGGTTCACCATCACTGACAATTCTAATGGGGACTCAGATGGATAATGCTTGCCCCCTAGGTTTTGGAGATGTTAAAGGTGAATGGAACAGCTTGACTTAGCCACCGAAAGTAAATGTTGACAAAGGTGAAAACTAGTAGGAGTTCAATTAGGGATATTATGAGGGTTTGGCATGCACTCAGTTCACAAGGCACCCTGCCTTGTGGGACAAAACCCACCACATCTGAATCAAAGAAATGTGTTGAACGATGTTGGTTATATTATGAAAGACCTTTACCTCTTGTCATTCCTCAAAACTTGGTCTGTCTGTACATGTTCAGAGTTATTCATGCACCTACAACAAAAGGTATCCTGAATAGCACAGACCCCTCCTTCCCTGGCTAGCAAAAAGACAAGAGCCAATCTGCTATTCATTAACATTTGGCCCAGAGACTAATGGTGTGTGTGCTCTGTCGCTCAGTCATGTCTGACTCTTTGTAGAGCCAGAAGTGTAGCCCACCAGGCTCCTCTGTCCATGGGATTCTCAGATAAGAATACTGGAGTGGGAAGCTACTCCTTTCTCCAGGGGCTCTTCCCAACCCAGGGATTGAACCCAGATCTCCTGCATTCCAGGAAGATTCTTTACTGTCTGAGCCACCAATGGACTAGTTGTAAAACGGATGGTGTTTTAAAAAGCCTTTAAATACGATCTGAAAAGTCAACTGAAATGTGATGGTTGGCAGTTATAATCTGATTTTATTTGACAAAGACTGCTGCTCTGCCAATTCTGCCAGCTCTTATAGTTATGGCAAGTGCTATTAAGATAAGGATAAATATTGCCCATTTTGCTTGGTGTCCTTGGTTTATAGAAACAAGGAGGTACCTAGTGTATAAAGGAATAATGGAATCTCCTATGTAACCATTGCTCACTGGGGTATAATTTTATTAGGGAAAACCTGTGGGGAAATTGGCAAAATAAAAATACATAAGGTGCTGTGCCTGTGAGTTTGGACCACAATATAACTGGAAGGTACCATTATTTAGACCACAATGTATCTTTGATGATGTTACCAAATAAAACTACTGAAAGGAGAAATAGTGGACATAATCACTTCCTTCTTTTAGTAAATCTTGACAAACAGGTAGAAAGCCAACAGTGTCTTGTCATGGGATTTTGTGTCATGTTCACCACCTTAACTGGCAGGGACAGTCCCATGGGAGTCTCACTTTGCCAATTAGACTAGTAGAGCCAAGGGCTTTGATTTGTTCCAGTGTTGCACCTGGCATGAAATAAGCCTTTATGCCTACAATAAGAAAACTCAAAGCCAAAGGAGCCACCAAGACAGGCAGTTATTTTAAAAAATAATTTTTCCAATAGTGACATCTAGTGGAATCTGTTTGCCATGGATAGTTTTACCCACATTTACCCTGCCTGGTGGCTCAGACTATAAGAATCTGCCTGTGATGGAAGAGATCTGGGTTTGATCCTGGGTCAGGAACATACCGGAGAAAAGAATAGCTACTCACTCCAGTATTCTTGCCTGGAGAATTCCATGGACATAGGAGCCTGGTGGGCTACAGTGCATGGGGTCATAAAAAGTTGGACACAACTGGGTGACTAATACTTTAACTTTCACTCTGCAGTTTAAAAGAGGTACCCCTTTTAAATTTGGATGGTTACCTGTAATGATGGTAACTTGTGTTTCCATATCTGATAAAGCTAGAAAATATTATTTTTAGAGTTATGATTAACCTCCAGAGTTATATAAGAGCAGTTGCCCCAAGGTGATGTGACAAGGCCCGGGAATGGCCAAATCCCTTTGGAAGAGTTTGCAGAAATTCCCAGTTTCAGAGATTTGGGTATTGGATGCTTACATCTTGGGTGGGCCAGTGGTTTCCTTGGCCATCAGATTTGTGGGCAAAGGATGATATTTTTTCAGTGCACCTCTTGGAGGTGACCTGTATAGTGATTATTTCATGAGGCTACCCCTATTTAATTGCCAATGAATAGAGAGAATTTGTTTGCTGAGAGGGGGTAGGGGAAGTCAGTCAGAAAACAAATGGCAGGCAAATTGGTTTAGGTGGGGATTGAGGGTAAGGGGCAGGGTTTCTGTGCTTCAGAAAGTGGTGTTTAACAGCTCAAAATTTGTGAGTGACAGTGGGCAGAGCCCTTCTAGAGAGTCAGAAGATCAATTCTATTCATGGTCTCCCACAATTTCACAGACTCTGTATCAAAGGGGGTATCCTTCAGTTTAGAAATGTGTTGAGAATCTTCCTTTTTAGATGTTCAAAAAAATGATAGACCCATTGAACCAAACCAGTTTTGCAGAAGAGAATGCCAACCTCCACCATAATTTTTCACTGAGAATCTGCTTTAATAGGAATGATTGCAAAGGAGGGTTGAAGTCACCATCAAGCAATGAAAGTCCAAGTCAGCAATGGAAGGGCTTTGAAATGCTGAAGGATGCTAGAAATTTTGAATTCCTTATCTTAAGATTCTATAACCTCCTCAAAAGCCTTGGCCTATTATCATACCTTCCCTGGCTTTGAGAAAGGTATGATAAATGCCCTCTATCCTCACTAGGTACCTTCAGACCTAAATATCATGTAAAAATTGAGCTCCAAGGGTCAAAGAGTCTCCAAGTGATTATGCACTTTAGGATCTTTAGTAATGTGCCTAATCTCTGTGGCTCAAGGCAGAGCCCCTGTTAAACACTCTCAGTAACCAATTTTCTCCCTTCTCATCTCTCTGGAAAGAATCTTTGAGTTGCTGATGCCATCCAACCATCTCATTCTCTTTCATCCTCTTCTCCTGTCTTCAATCTTTCCCAGTTCTGTGGAGTTTTTCTTTTTTTCTTCTTCTTCCTTTTTTTCTTTTACATTTTTTAAAACTTTTTAAAGCAATTATTATTTTTTCTACATTTACTCCTTTGTTTGCTTTTCCTACTGTTCTTTTCCTCTTGAAGTTAATCTTTAATGTATATAGGTCTTTATCTAATTCTATTTAACTTTTCATATTCTTTCTTTCTTTTCTTTCTTTCCTTTCCTCTCAACATATGTGTTAATTTTGTTTTAATTTCTTTATTCTCTACTTGACACTTTGCTTTAGCTTTATTTTCCAATTTGTGCTTTAGTTTTTTTCTTAACCAGAAGATAGAATTTTTGGTTTCCTTTGTTTGCCAGGTCACTCTATTGTACTTTATTTTGTTGGATTCTTTTGACTTTGCTTATGGATGTACATGTATATGTGTATATTCCATTATCTTAATTATTATTTGCCTGATTTGTAACTGTCATTTGTCTGGGGTTCATCCTTGGTTTCTTGTTTTAGAATACATGTTTTAATCTCACTTAATGCCATAATAAAACACTTGTGGAATCTTTGTTCCTGATCAGATCAAACCCTGAGCCTTTGGAATGAGAGCACTGACTCCAAGATCCTAGACTACCAGAGAACTAGCCCTAGGGAGTATCAAACAGTGAGAACTCACACAAAGGAAACCACTTGAATACAAGATCCGGCATCACCTAAACCACCAGTTGCACCCTGTGAAGGATGCCTCATCTAAACAACAAACAAAGCAAAAATACAAACCCAATCATCAGAATATAGGATTACCACCTCACTCAGCCTCACCAATCAGAGGAGAAACAACAACAACAAAAACTCAGCACAAATCTCACCCTATACAAAGCTTACACAAACCACTGGACCAACCTTAGGGGGGCAGAAACCAAAAGGAAGAAAGAATTCAACCTTGAAGCCTGAGAAAAGGAGACCTCAAACACAATAAGTTTTTAAAAAAATAATAAAATGGCAGAGAAATACTACACAAAGGAAGGAACAAGCTAGAAACACAGACGTCCAAATAAACAAAGAGGAAATAGGCAAACTACCTGAAAAAGAATTCAGAATAATGATAGTAAAATGATCAAAAACCTTGAAAAGAGAATGGAGAAAATGTGAGAATCAATTAACAAAGACCTAGAAGAATTAAAGAATAAACATACAGAGACAAACAACACAATTACTGAAATTAAAAAATACTCTAGAAGGAATCAATAGCAGAATATCTGAAACAGAAGAACGAGTCAGTGAGTTGGAAGATAAAATGGTGGAAATAACTTCTGAAGAGCAGAAGAAAGTAAAAAGAATGAAAAGAACTGAGGATAGTCTCAGAGACCTCTGAGACAATATCAAACACACCAACATTCAAATTATAGGGATCCCAGAAGAAGAATAGAGAAAGAAAAGGTACGAGAAAAATTTTTAGGAGATTAGAGCTGAAAGTTTCCCCAACATGAAAAAGGAAATAGTCAATCATTTCAAGAGGTGCAAAGAGTCCCATATAGGATAAAGCCAGATAGAAACATGCCAAGACACATACTAATTAAACTAACAAAGATTAAAGACAAAGAAAGAATATTAAAAGCAGCAAGGGAAAAGCAAAAAGTACCATATAAGGGAAATCCCATACATTTAACAGCTGATCTTTCAGCAGAAACTGTAGGCCAGAAAGGAATGGCAGAATATATTTAAAGCACAGAAAGGTAAAAATCTACAACCAAGATTACCGTACCTGGCAAAGATCTCTTTCAAAATTGATGGAGAAATCAAAAGATATTCAGACAAGCAAAAGTTAAGACAATTCAATATCACCAAATCAGCTTTACAACAAATGTTAAAGGGACTTATATAGTCAAGAAATACAATAGAAGAAAAAGATCTACAAAATGAAACCCCAAACAATTAAGAAAATGGCAATAGGAACATATATATCAATAATTACTTTAAATGTAAATGGATGAAATGCTCCAACCAAAAGACACAGACTGGCTGAATGGATACAAAAACAAGACCCATATATATGCTGTCTACAAGACCCATTTCAGATCTCAAGACACATAGACTGAAAGTGAGAGGATGGGAAAATATATTCCATGCAAATGGGAAGCAAAAGAAAGCTGGAGTAACAATCCTCATATCAGACAAAATAGACCTTAAAATAAAGAATAATACAAAAGATAAGGAACCTACATAATGATAAAGGGGTCAATCCAAGAGGAAGGGATAGCAATTGTAAATATCTATGCACCCAGATCCTGATGCTAGGAAAGACTGAAGGCGGGAGAAGGGGATGACAGAGGGTGAGATGGTTGGATGGCATCATTGACTCAATGGACATGATTTTGAATAAACTCCAAGGTTGCGATGGACAGGGAAGCCTGGTATGCTGCAGTCCATTGGGTCACAAAGAGTCAGACACAACTGAGCGACTGAACTGAACTGAACTGATGCACCCAACACAAGAGAACCTCAATACATAAGACAAACACTAATAGACATAAAAGGAGAAATTCACAGTAACACAATAATAGTAAGAGACTTTAACACCCCACTCCCACCAATGGAATGATCATCAAAACAGAAATTTAATAAGGAAAACATGAGTCTTAAGTGATACACTAGATAAGATGGATCTCATTGATACCTTCAGGACATTTCATCCATGCGGAAGAATACACCTTCTCAAATGCACATGGAACATTCTCCAGGAGAGACAATATCTTGGGTCACAAATCAAACCTCAGTAAATTTAAGAAAATTGAAATCATATCAAGCATCTTCTCTGACCACAGCTCTATGAGACTAGATATCAATTACAAGAAAAAAAAACTGTAAAAAGCACAAACACATGGAAATTAAACAACACATTTCTAAATAACCAGCAGGTTACTGAAGAAATCAAAAGGGAAATAAAAATTTTCTAGAAACAAATGACAAGTAAAACATGGCAACTCAAAATTTATGGGATGCAGCAAAAGTAGTTCTAAGAGGGAATTTCATAGCAATACAATCCTCTGTCAAGAAACTAGAAAAACATCGAATAGACAACCTAACTTTACACCTAAAACAACTGAAAGGAAAAAAACACCAAAATTAGCAAAAGGAAAGATAACATAATGATCAGAGTAGAAATAAATGAAAAAGAAATGAAATAATAGTAAAGATTAATAAAACTAAAAGCTGGTTCTTTGAGAAGATAAACAAAATTCACAAACCTTTAGCCAGACTCATCAACAAAAAAGGAGAGAAGAATTATATCAAGAAAATTAGGAATAAAAAAGGAGAGGTTACAACAGACAATGCAGAAATACAAAGGATTATAAGAGACTATTATGAACAATTACATGGCAATAAAACAGATAACCTGGAAGAGATGGATAGATTCTCAGAAAAGATCAATCTTCCAAAAGTGAACCAGGAAGAAATAGAAATTATGAACAACTCAATTGTAAGAACTGAAATTGAAGTGTGATAAAAAAAAAAAAAAGTCTTCCGAAAAATGAAAGCCCAGGACCAGATGACTTCACAGGAGAATTATATCAAACATTTAGAGAAAAGTTAATGCCTATCCTTCTAAAACTCTTTCTAAAAGTTCCAGAAGAAGGAACAATTCCTAACTAATTCTACTAGGCCACCATCACCTTGATAACAAAACCAGACAAGACAACACACAAAAAAGAAAACTACAGGCCAATATCACTGATGATCACAGATGCAAAATTTCTCAACAAAATTTTAGTAAACAGAATTCAGCAACACATCAAAAAACTCATACACCATGATAAAGCTGGGTTTATATCAGGGATGCAAGGAGTCTTGCATTTCTATATACACTGTTAGTATATAGAGATCACTTGCATTTCTATATACTAACAATGAAAAATCAGAAAGAGAAATTAAGGAATCAATCCCATTCACCATTGTGACAAAAAGAATAAAATATCTAGGAATAAACTTACCTAAGGAGACAAAAGAACTCTACACACACACACAATTATAAGACACTGATGAAAGAAACCAAAGATGACATAAACAGATAGAGATACATTCCATGTTCCTGGGTAGGAAGAATCAATATTGTGAAAATGACTGTACTACCAAATGCAATCTACAGATTCAACGTGATCCGCATCAAACTACCAATGGCATTTTTTCACAGAACTAGAACAGAATTTCACAGTTCATATGGAAACACAAAAGATCCCAAATAGCCAAAGCAGTCTTGAGAAAGAAGAATGGAGCTGGAGGAATCAACCTTCCTGATTTCAGATTATACTACAAAGCTACAGTCATCAAGACAGTATGGTACTGACACAAAAGCAGAAATATAGATCAATGGAACAAGATAGAAAGCCAAGAAATAAACCCATGCACCTTTAGGTACCTGGTAACTTATTTTTGACAAAGGAGGCAAGAATATGCAGTGTGGCAAAGACAGCCTCTTCAATAAATGGTGCCGGGAAAACTGGACAGCTACATGTAAAAGAATGAAATTAGAACACTTCCTAACACCATACACAAAGATAAACTCAAAGTGGATTAAAGACCTAAATGTAAGACCAGAAACTATAAAGCTATTAGAGGAAAATATAGGCAGAACATTCGATGACATAAAGCAAAATCCTCTATGACCCATCTCCTAGAGTAATGGAAATAAAAACAAAAGTAAACAAATGGGACCTGATTAAACTTAAAAGCTTTTGCAAAGCAAAGGAAAATATAAGCAAGGTGAAAATACAACCCTCAGAGTGGGAGAAAATAACAGCAAAGGAAACAACTGACAAAGGATTAATTTCCAAAATATACAAGCAGTTCATACAACTCAATACCAGAAAAACAAGCAACCCAATCAAAAAGTGGGGAAAAGACCTCAACAGACATTTCTTCAAAGAAGACATACAGATGGCTAACCGACACATGAAAATATGCTCAATATCACTCATTATTAGAGAAACATAAATCAAAACTACAATGAGATATCACCTCACACCAGTCAGAATGGCCATCATCAAAAAGTCTACAAACAATAAATGCTGGAGAGGGTGTGGAGAAAAGAGAACACTCTTGCACTGTTGATGGGAATGTAAATTGATGCGGCCACAATGGAAGGCTGTATGGAGATTCCTTAAAAACCTGGGAACAAAACTACTATATGACCCAGAAATCCCACTCCTAGGCATATACCCTGAGGGAACCAAAGCTGAAAAAAACACATGTATTTCATTGTTCATTGCAGTACTATTTACAACAGCTAGAACATGGAAGCACCCTAGATGCCCATCAACAGATGAATGGATAAAGTTGTGATACATATACATAATGGAATATTACTCAGCCAGAAAAAGGAATGCATTTGAGTCAGTTCTAATGAGGTGGATATGCCTAGAGCCTATTATACAAAGTGAAGTGAGTCAGAAAGATAAATATCGCATTCTAATGCATATATACGGAATCTAGAAAAATGATACTGAAGAATTTATTTCCAGGGCAGCAATGGAGAAACAGACATAGAGAATAGACTTATGGACATGGGGAGAGGGGAAGAGAAGTTGAGACGTATGGAGAGTAACATGGAAACTTACATTACCATATGTAAAATAGATAGCCAACAAGAATTTGCTTTATGGCTCCGGAAACTCTAACAGGGGCTCTGTATCAACCTAAAGGGGTGGGATGAGGAGGGAGATGGGAGGAAGGTTCAAAGGAGAGGGGATATATGTATACCTATGGCTGATTCATGTTGAAGTTTGCCAGAAAACAGAAAAATTCTGTAAAGCAATTATCTTTCAATTAACAATTATATGTTTTAAAAAGTATAGTTGTTTTACAATATTCTATTAGTTTCAGATGTACAGCAAAGTGATTTTGTATGTATGTATCTATATAGCTATATAGGTATGTAATATAAGATAGGTAATTGCAAGTTATTGAATATTATATGTAATTACAAGATATTGAACATAATTCCCTGTGCTGTATAGTAAATCCTTGTTGTTTATGTATTTATAGTGGTGTGCATCTGTTAATCCTATATTCCTAACTATCATTCCCTTCTTTTTCCCTTTGGTAACCATGTTTGTCTTCTGTCTGTGAATCTTTTTGTAAATAAGTTCATTTGTATTATTTTTCAGTTTTCACATAGAAGTGATGTCACATGATATTTGTCTTTGTATGACTTACTTCATTCAGTATGATAATATGTAGGTCCATCTAAATTGCTGCATATGACAATATTTCAATCTTTTTATGGATGAGTAATATTCCATTGTGTGTATATATATATATATATATATATATATGTATACCTATATATCTATTTTTATATACCACATCTTTTATCCATTCACCTGTTGACCGACACTTAGGTTGCTTCCATTTCTTGGCATCTTTTCAAATTAGGGTTTTCATCTTCTCTTGGTATACTCCCGGGAGTGGGATTGCTAGATCATATAAGTCTACTTTAAGTTTTTTAAGGAATCTCATATTATTTTCCATAGTGGCTGCTCCAATTCATATACCCACCAATAGTGTACAAGCATTCCCTTTTCTCCACACCCTCTTCAACATTTATTATTTGCAGACATTTTTATGATGGCCATTCTGACTGGTGAGAAGTGATGCCTCAGTTTGCTAATATTATTTTAGGATTTTAAAATTTATATTCTTAAGGATATGAAATTTTCTTTTATTATATCTTTATCTGGTATCAGTAATTCTATTTTAGAATGAATTAGAAATTTTTCCTCTTCTACTTTTTATAAGAGTTAGAAAATTATTTGTGTTAATTCTTTAAATATGCAGTAGAATTGACTGATGAAAACATCAAGTCTAGGATATTTCTTTCTTTAGAAGTTTTTAATTATGGATTCAATCTCCTGAATAGTTATAGGTCTTTTCAGGCTGTTTCTTCAGTTTAGATCATTTGTATACTTCAAGGAATTTTTTTCATTTCTTCTAGAGATCTAATCTTGTATTTTCTTGTAACTTATTTCCGTAAAGTCACGAGTGAAGTCCCCACTTAAGTTTATAATTTTAATGACTGTCTCTTTATTTTATTCTTTTTCATTCATGCTATATTTTGTAAATTTTGTTGATATTTTCAAAGAACAAACTCTTTTTCTATCGATTTTCTGTTGGTGTTCTCTTGTTTCATTCATTACCACTCTAATGTTCATTATTTTCTTTCTTCAGGTAGTTTTGGGTTTCATTTTATCTTCTGTTTGTGTCTTATGGTGGAAAGTTAGGTTATTGATTTAAGATCTTTCTTCCTAGTAATTATATGCATTTATTACTATAAATTTCCCTCTGAGCACTACTTTTGCTTCATCCCATAAGTTTTTGTATGTTGTGTTTCCATCTTCATCTACTTCCAAGTATCTTCTAATTTCTCTCATGATATCTTTTTTGGTCAAATCATTAATTAAGATTGTGTTGTTTAATTTCTATGCATTTTTGGGCTTTGTAGTACTCCTTCTGTTATTGATTTCTAGCTTTGTTCCATTGTGGTTAGAGAAAATTACTTGTATGCCATCTATTTTAAAAAATCTACCGAGAATTGTTTTGTGGCCTGGCATACAGGATATTTGGAGAATGTCCTATGTGAACTTGAGAAGGGTCCATGTTTTCCCCTTACTGGGTACAGTGTTCTTATATATGTTCAGTCTAGTTCATTTATGGTGTTTTCAAATCTGTTTTTTTTTCCTACTTATTTCTGTATGGTTGATCAATCCATTATTGAAAGTGAGGTGTTGAAAATTTTAACTGTTATTGTAGAACTATCTATTTTCTCTTTCAATTATGTCAATTTTTGCTTCAGATATTTTGGAGGTCTATCATTAGGTGCATAAATGTTTATAATTGTTATAGATTCTTGCGGTATTAAGCCTTTATCAATATAGACTGTCTTTCATCTATTGGAACCATTTTTTCTTGGCATTTCAAATCTATTTTGCCTAATATTATAGCCACACAACACTCTTTTGATTACTATTTGCAGGGAATAAATGTTTCTATACTTTTACTCTAAACTATTTGTGTCATCAGCTCTAAAATGAATTTCTTGTAAACAGCAGAGTTGCATCATTTGACCCACCTCCCAGAGAAATGGAAATAAAACCAAAAATAAATAAATGGGACCTAATTAAACTTAAAAGCTTTTGCATAACGAAACAAACAATAAGCAAGGTGAAAAGACAGCCTTCAGAATGGGAGAAAATAACAGCAAATGGAGCAACTGACAAAGAATTAATTTAAAAAATATACAAGCAGCTCATGAAGCTCAATACCAGACATATAAATGACCCAATGATAAAATGGACCAAAGAACTGAACAGACATTTCTCCAAAGAAGACATACAGATGGCTAACAAGCACAGGAAAAGATGCTCAACATCACTCGTTATGACAACATGTTAAAAAGCAGAGAAATTACTTTGCCAACAAAGGTCTCTCTAGCCAAAGCTATGGTTTTTTCCAGTAGTCACGTATAGATGTGAGAGTTGGACTATAAAGAAAGCTGAGCACCAAAGAATTGATGCTTTTAAACTGTGGTGTTGGAAAAGACTCTTGAGAGTCCCTTGGACTGCAAGGAGATCCAACTAGTCCATCCTAAAGGAAATCAGTCCTGAATATTCATCAGAAGGGCTGATGCTGANGTATAGATGTGAGAGTTGGACTATAAAGAAAGCTGAGCGCCAAAGAATTGATGCTTTTAAACTGTGGTGTTGGAAAAGACTCTTGAGAGTCCCTTGGACTGCAAGGAGATCCAACTAGTCCATCCTAAAGGAAATCAGTCCTGAATATTCATCAGAAGGGCTGATGCTGAAGCCGAAATACTTTGGCCACTTGATGCAAAGAACTGGCTCATTGGGAAAGACCTTGATGATGGGAAAGATCGAAGATGGGAGGAGAAGGAGATGACAGAGGATGGGATGGTTAGATGGCATCACCAACTCAGTGGACATGAGTTTGAGTAAACTCTGGGAGTTGGTGATGGACGAGGAGGCCTGGCATGCTGCACTCCATGGGGTCACAAAGCATCAGACTTGACTGAGCGACTGAACTGATCACTCATTCAGTTCAGTTCAGTTCAGTTCAGTTCAGTCGCTCAGTCATGTCCGACTCTTTGAGATCCCATGAACTGCAGCACGCCAGCCTTCCCATCTATCACCAACTCCTGGAGTTCACTCAAACTGATGTTCATTGAGTCGGTGATGCCATCCAGCCATCTCATCCTCTGTCGTCCCCTTCTCCTCCTGCCTCCAATCCCTCCCAGCATCAGAGTCTTTTCCAATGAGTCAACTCTTTGCATGAAGTGGCCAAAGTATTGGAGTTTCAGCTTTAGCATCAGTCCTTCCAAAGAACACCNCACAGAGGAACTGTACAAAAAAGAGCTTCATGACCCAGATAATCACGATGGTGTGATCACTCACCTAGATCCAGACATCCTGGAGTGTGAAGTCAAGTGGGCCTTAGAAAGAATCACTATGAACAAAGCTAGTGGAGGTGATGTAATTCCAGTTGAGCTATTTCAAATCCTGGAAAATGATGCTGTGAAAGTGCTGCACTCACTCATTATTACAGAAATGCAAATCAAAACCACAACGAGGTACCATCTCATGCCGGCCAAAATGGCTGCAATCAAAAACTCTACAAACAATAATTGCTGGAGAAGGTGTACATAAAAGGAACCCTCTTACACTGTTGGTAGGAATGCAAACTAGTAAGCCACTATGGAGGACAGTGTGAAGGTTCCNTCAAAACCACAACGAGGTACCATCTCATGCCGGCCAAAATGGCTGCAATCAAAAACTCTACAAACAATAATTGCTGGAGAAGGTGTACATAAAAGGAACCCTCTTACACTGTTGGTAGGAATGCAAACTAGTAAGCCACTATGGAGGACAGTGTGAAGGTTCCTTAAAAAACTGGAAATAGAACTGCCATGTGACCCAGCAATCCCACTGCTGGGCATACACATTGAGGAAACCAGAAATGAAAGAGACACGTGTACTCAGAGTTCACTGCAGCACTATTTACCAAAGCTAGGACATGGAAGCAACCTACATGTCCATTGGGAGATGAATGGATAAGAAAACTGTGGTACATATACACAATGGAATATGACTCAGCTATTAAAAAAATGCATTTGAATCAGTTCTAATGAGGTGGATGAAACTGTAGCTTATTATACAGAGTGAAGTAAGTCAGAAAGAAAAACACCAATACAGTGTATTAATGCATATATATGGAATTTAGAAAGGTGGCAATGATGACACTATATACGAGACAGCCAAAGAGACATAGATATAAATAATAGACTTTTGGACTCTGTGGGAGAAGGTGAGGGTGGGATGACTTGAAAGAATAGCATTGAAACATATATATTGCCATATGTGAAATAAATCACCAGTCCAAATTTGATTCATGAAACAGGGCACTGAAAGCTGGCACACTGGGACAACCCTGAAGGATGAAGTGGGGAGGGAGATGGGAGGGGGATTCAGGATGGGGGAACACATGTACACCCAAGGCTGATTCATGTCAGTGTATGGCAAAAACCATTACAATGTTGTAATTAGCCTCCAGTTAAAATAAATTAAAAAATACATTGTGCAAATATATATCTTTTGATTAGAGTTTATGCTGTTATGTTTAAAGTAATTACTTATAAGTAAGGACTTAACTTCTGCCAGTTTGTGAATTGTTATCATATAACATACTTATTTCCTCATTTTCTCTAATGCTGCCTTTTGTGTTAGCCGTTTTTTGTTCTCCTTGTGAGACATTTTGATTCCTTTCTCAATATTTTAATTCATTTTTCTATAGATATCCTCTTTTGGGTAACTATGATTTGTAATATCTTACACTTAAAACAATCCAATTTGAAATTATGCTTTCACTTTCACTTTTTCCACTTCAATTATGCTTTCCAATTTCACTTCAAAAGGATACAAAAATTTGCTCCTACATGTCTGTCTACAACCTCCTATTACTGATGTCACAGATTACATTCTTATACATTAAGTGCCATATAAACATCTATTTCTCATTTATTGACTATGCCAAAGCCTTTGACTGTGTGGATCACAACAAACTGTGGAAAATTCTGAGAGAGATGGGAATACCAGACCACCTGACCTGCCTCTTGAGAAATCTGTATGCAGGTCAGGAAGCAACAGTTAAAATCAGACATGGAACAGACTGGTTTCAAATAGGAAAAGGAGCACGTCAAGGCTATATATTGTCACCCTGCTTATTTAACTTATATGCAGAATACATCATGAGAAACGCTGGACTGGAAGAAACACAAGCTGGAATAAAGATTGCCGGGAGAAATATCAATCATCTCAGATATGCAGATGACACCACCCTTATGGCAGAAAGTGAAGAGGAATGAAAAAACCTCTTGATGAAAGTGCCGGGAGCCAGCGTGAGGAATCCCACCCATGACAAGGTCACGCGGCAGGAGATTTTGATGGGCAAGGACGAGTCAAATCTCAGGGTTTTTCTCCCTGGCATTTCCTGAGCATGTACCCCCCCCCAAAGTAAGAATCTGCCTGCCTTTCCACTCTTCTGACATTCTCTGGGAAAAGTCAACTAAGAGCTTTAGT
>SJYA01000464.1:81884-175770 GCA_006410615.1 Neotragus moschatus
AGACTCTGATGCTGGGAGGGATTGGGGGCAGGAGGAGAAGGGGACGACCGAGGATGAGATGGCTGGATGGCATCACTGACTCGATGAACGTGAGTCTGAGTGAACTCCAGGAGTTGGTAATGGACAGGGAGGCCTGGTGTGCTGCGATTCATGGGGTTGCAGAGTCGAACACGACTGAGCGACTGAACTGA
The DNA here is from genome assembly GCA_006410615.1 of Neotragus moschatus. Lineage (NCBI taxonomy): Eukaryota > Metazoa > Chordata > Mammalia > Artiodactyla > Bovidae > Neotragus > Neotragus moschatus. The sequence continues at coordinate 82,076 of SJYA01000464.1, forward strand.
ACTGAATATAGATTAATAATTACTTTTTATACATATATCTTTTAAATCACATGGAAAATAAGTGAATTAACAAACCAAAATTACAAAAATACTAAATTTTATTTCCCATGTATTTGTCTTTACCAGACACTTTTTTCCTTTAACCTTGAATTACTGTCCAATTTCCTTTCCCTTCAAACATAAGAATTACTTTTAGCATTGCTTGCAGGGTAGGTCTAGTGGTAACAAACTCATTCAGCATTTGTTTATCTGTGACTGTCTTAATTTCTCCCTTATTTTGGCAGGACATTTTTGCCAGATACAGACTTCATAGTTGACGATATTTTTATTCCAGTATCATCCTATTTTGCTCTTAGTTTCAAAGTTTCCACTGAGAAATAGGCTGATAGTCTTATTGAGAATCTCTTGTTTATATGAGTTGTTTCTCTCTTGCTGCTTTCAATATCTCTCTGTCTTTAAACATTTTAACATAATGATAATGTGTCTTGTGCGTTTCTTTGGATTCATTGCTCAAGATTGCTTTAGTTAGAGTCCTTAGTGATTCCATGGATTTCCCTGGTGGCTCAGATGGTAAAGAATCCACCTGCAATGCAGGAGACCTGGGTTTGATCCCAGGGTTGGGAAGATCCCCTGGAGGAGGGCATGGCAGCCCACTTCAATATTTTTGCCTGGAGAATCTCCATGGACAGGGGAGCCTGGTGAGCTATGGTGCATGGGTTCGCAAAGAGTTATACACAACTGAGCGACTGAGCATAAGGGATTCCATACAAATTTTAGGATTGAATTTTTTATTTCTGTGAAAAATGTCATTGGAATTTTGATAAGGATCCCATTGAATCTGTAGATTGCTTTGAGTAGTAGGACAATTTAATGTCCAGTATGCTGCTGCTGCTAAGTCGCTTCAGTCGTTTTCAACTCTGTGCGACCCCATAAACGACAGCCCATCAGGCTCTCCTGTCCCCTGGGATTCTCCAGGCATAAATACTTCCAATTCAAGAACATAGAATATCTTTCCATTTATTTATGTCGTCAATTTCTTTCACAACATCGTAGTTTTCTCAGTGTGTAGGCCTTTCACATCCTTGGTTTAATTTATTCCTGTTTTGTTGTTTTTGATGTTACTTTAAATTGTATTGCTTTCTTAATTTCTCTGAGATAGTTCATTGTTAGTGTATAGAAATGCAATTGATTTTTATTTGTTGATTTTGTATCTTGTAACATTACTGAATATCATAGTTATAAAAGTTTTAGGGAGTTTTTAGGGTTTTCCATATAGAAAATTATATAATTTGAAAATAAGGATAGTTTTACTTTTTCCTGATTTGGATGTCTTTTATTTCTTTTTTTGTCTAATTGCTGTGGCTAGGACTTCCAATACTATAGGGGATAAAATTAATGAGTCAGCATCTTTATCTTGATCCTGATCTTAGAGGAAAGGTTTTTATCTTGTACAAGAGTGATTTGGTATTTTTATAGATTATTCTCTATTTAGAGATATTATAAAATATTGCCTGTACTCCCCGTGCTGTACAATATATGTATCTTATTTACTTTACACATAGTAGTTTGTAACTCTTAAGCCAACTGTTTAATTGATCCAGTTGTCCTTTTTTTCTATTCATTTCTGCCCTAATCTTTATTATAGCCTTTCTTCTACTATATTTGGGATGCTTTTCTAATGGTGATGAACTCCCTTAGTTTTGTTTGTCTAAGAAGGGCCTTTTCTTTCTTTTATTTCTGAAGGACAACTTAGGTAAAGTATTCTAAGTTGGCATTTCTTTTTTTAACTTTCAATACTTTGAATATATCATCCCACTGTCTCCTGGCCTGCAAGGTTTCTACAGGGAAATCGGCTGATAGTTTTACTGAACATCCCTTGTAAATGAAGACTTTTTCTCTCACTGCTTTAAAAATCCTCACTTTATTTTTTTTATTTTGAGAGTTTATTATGTCTTAGTGTCTCTTTGAGTAAAGATCTCTTTCTGAAGATCTCTGAGATGAGTCTGTTTAAGGACTTTTTGGGGCTTCCCTGGGGGCTCAGAGGTTAAAGCGTCTGCCTCCAATGTGGGAGACATGAGTTCGATCCCTGGGTCGGGAAGATCCCCTGAAGAAGGAAATGGTAACTCACTCCAGTATTCTTGCCTGGAGAATCCCATGGACGGAGAAGCCTGGTAGGCGAGAGCCCACGGGGTCGCAGAGTCACACACGACTGAGTGACTTCACTCACTCACTCAAGGACCTTTGAGATTGATGATGGGGGTCCATCTCTCTCTCTAGATTTGGGAATTTTTCAAGCATTTTTTTTTTAAATAAGCTTCTTCTTTCTTCATCTCCTTGGACTACCTTAATGAGTACATTTGCTCTCATAATTTGTTGTTCAGTCACTCAGTCGTGTCTGACTCTTTGTGACCCCATGGACTGCAGCACACCAGGCTTCCCTGTCTTCCACCATCTCCCAGAATTTGACCAAACTCATGTCCATTGAGTTGGTGATGCCATCCGGCCACCTCATCCTCTGTTATCCCCTTCTCCCCCTGTCTTCAATCCTTCCCAGCATTAGGGTTTTTTCCAGTGAGTTGGCTCTTTGCAACAGGTGGCCAAACTATAGGAGCTTCAGCTTCAGCATCAGTCCTTCCAATGATTATTCAAGGTTGATTTTCTTTAGGATTGACTGATTTGATGTCCTTGTTCAAGGGACTCTCATAATGGTATCCCATAATCCTATAGGCTTTCTTCACTCATTTTATTCCTGTCTCTATTTTCCTCTCTGACTGGAAAGAGGTATATTTTAAAATTCACAGATTCTTTCTTCTGCTTAATTCAGTCACACTAGCCAGAATGGCCATCACCAAAAATATCTACAAACAATTAATGCTTAAACAGATGTGGAGAAAGGGAACCCTCCTACACTGTTGGTGAGAATGTAAACTAATACAGTCATTACTGAGAGCAGTTTGGAGATTCCTTAAAAAACCAGGAATAAATCTACCATATTGTCGGGAGCCACATTAGGCATTACTGACAAAATGGAGGCACGGCCCCTAGCACCCTCTCCTCATTCTGCAGGCACAGACCCGGGATTAAGGAGTTAGGCCTTGTAATTCTGACTTGTTTTTTCCTCTCCTCGGCTGAGTTGACTGAAAAGGAATATTAAGGCACTTATTGTTCTTGAGAGGAGCATGAGAAGGCACAATGCCTTCTGCAGCTGTACTCTCAGAAAATAATTCATAAAGTTAATCATTGACATTTTTTCAAGGACTTTTACAAAAGAGTGTTCCAGGATGAGCACATAGGCTGTAGCTTGAGACCATGGGAAGGATTGCTATCTGAAGCCTTTTTGTGAGGAGAATGTTTATGGTAAAGGAGTTTACTGAATTTAGGGCTTATAAATAATTAAAATAGTTAGAAGTTAAAGATTTAAGAAATGTTGCAAAGTTTGCATATTTTACTAGCTTATAAAATTGCTAGGAATTTTTAGAGATACTATAGCTAGAAGCCTTTTTAAGAGATAGTGAGCTCAGGATGTTAGGGGCAAACAGGATTTAGGAAGATAAGTAGTAAACAGAGGAATGTAGCATGAGTTACAATGTAATCACAAGTTAACTATAGGACACGTAGATAATAGATGATAAGGCTGATTCCAAGAGAATCACTGAAGCAGGAACTCTGTTTGAAGAGCAACAATTTATGGAGATAATAAATCTGGGAGAGGGGGAACTGAAAATGTCAAGCCTCTGACCTAATGCTTTTGTAAAAGTATAAAAGAAAATCTTAAAGTGAACAGGCAGTCCAAAAGAAAACTGAAAGGCTGTCTCATTGCCGACACCGTTCATCATTTCAGGTTGAATCCCTGGCTGCTGGAGCTGGACTCTGGCACCATATGACTCAGCAATCCCACTACTGAGTATATACCTTGAGAAATTCACAATTCTAAAAGACACATGTACCACAAAGTTTATTGCAGCACTATTTACAATAGCCAGGACATGGAAGCAACCTAGATGGCCATCTATGAATGAATGGATAAAGAAGATGTGGTATATATATATACAATGGAATATTACACAGATAATATAAATAAGAATGAATATAAATATATATAATATATATATAAATATATATATTATATATATATAATATAAAAAAGAATGAATTTGAGTCAGTTCTAGTGAGGCAGGTAAACCTACAGCCTGTTAGAGTGAAGTCAGAAAGACAAAAATAATTATCGTGTGTTAATGTATATATATAGTATCTAAAAAATGATACTGATGCATATATTTGTAGGGAAGGAATGGAGAAGCAGATGTTGAGAATGGACTTGTGGACACACTTAGGGAAGAGGAGAGTAGGATGAATGGAGAAAGTAGCATTGACATATATATACTGTGTTTAAAACAAATAGCTGGTAAGAAGTTGTTGTATAACAGGGAAGCCCAGCCTGGCTTTCTGTGATGACCTAGAGGGGTAGGTGGCAGGACAGGATGGAGGCTCAAGAGGCAGGTGAGGTATGTATTGTTATCACTGATACAAATTGTTGTACAGTAGAAACCAATACAACATTGTAAATCAACTTTTCTACAATCAAAAAAAATTATAAAAATGACTGAAAGATGTGGGCTGCAGCAATTCTTAAGAACTGAGGTGAAACACCCCGCATGTAACCAGAGCGAACTAACTTGGGCTAGCACACCAGACTGTGGGACAGTTACCACGTGAAAAGCTCTAACATAGGACACCACCAGGACCGCACACAGAACAAAGGATGGAACGGAAATAGCCGGCTGCAGACCATCCTCCACTGGTGACAGGCAGCCAGAGCCATAAGAGTTGGAAAGTGGCAATCACAGCACCAGAGAGACTTTACTTACCAAACTGCAAGCAGGCTTCTCTGCTAACTAAGACTTTTTGGGGTGCTGGACAGACACATTCTGTCTAAAAAAGGGGTGCCAGCGGTACACCCAGAAAACTGAGCAGCAGGAAAAGGCGACAAGCAGCGCGACTGCGCTCACCAAACACCTGAACTACTTGGTCCTAGGAAGGGCACAGAGTGCAGGCCCAACCGAATCTGTGACTACCTGGGTGCTGAGCCTGAGCGGTCTGAGGCCCGGCCTCAAACGGTGCTCGGCGGAGAAAAGTAGAGCCTGAGTGGCTTAGAACAGGGAGATGCATGCAGCCTAGGACCAGCCTCAGACGGTGCCCAGCTGAGAAACATAGAGCGGTGTGCACTGTGTGTAGGGGCATGCCCAGCGTGGCTGAGACACTGCGAATACACACCAGTGTTATTTGGTAGCAGCATCCCTCCCTCCCCAGAGTGTGACTGACCTAGTGAGCCTTAAAAAAAAAAGGAAGAAAAAAAGTGACTTCCATCATCCCCTTGTGTCAGGGCAGAAACCAGACACTGAAGAGACCAGCAAACAGAAGAAGCTAAACAGAGGGAACCGTCTTGGAAGTGACCCCACACTGCCCACAATACCAGAGAAAGTGCCAGAAATATCTACTATTTTTATGATCATTCTCTCTCTTTTTTTAAATTATTAATATTATTTTTGGTAGATGTTTTTATTTGATGGTTTTTTCTCCTTTTTATTCTCCTATTTTAAGTTTTAAAGCAAATCCCGTGTGTGTGTGTGTGTGTGTGNAAAGTGCCAGAAATATCTACTATTTTTATGATCATTCTCTCTCTTTTTTTAAATTATTAATATTATTTTTGGTAGATGTTCTTATTTGATGGTTTTTTCTCCTTTTTATTCTCCTATTTTAAGTTTTAAAGCAAATCCCGTGTGTGTGTGTGTGTGTGTGTGTGTGTGTGTGTGTACATTTTTTTTTTTTTGTACTTTTGGGGTTTTTAAGTGACTGTTGGTGTTGATTCTTTTTTTTTTTAATTTTTATTTATTTTTTTTAGTTTGTTTTGCTTTACAATACTGTACTCATTTTGCCATACATTGACACAAATCAGCCATAAGTGTACCTGAGTTCCCAATCCGGACCCCCCCTTCCCCCTCCCTCCCCACACTATCCCTCTGGATCATCCCCGCCCATCAGTCCCAAGCCTTCTGCNAGCAATCCCACTGCTGGGCATACACACTGAGGAAACCAGAACTGAAAGAGACACGTGTATCCCAGTGTTTATCACAGCACTATTTATAATAGCCAGGACATGGAAGCAACCTACACGTCCATCAGCAGATGAATGGATAAGAAAGCTGTGGTACATATAGAAAATGGAGTATTACTCAGTCATTAAAAAGAATACATTTGAATCAGTTCTAATGAGTTGGATGGACCTGGAGCAGATTATACAGAGTGAAATAAGCCAGAAAGAAAAACACCAATACTGTATACTAACACATATATATGGAATTTAGAAAGATGGTAATGTTAAACCTGTACGCAAGATAGCAAAAGAGACACAGATGTATAGGACAGCCTTTTGGACTCTGTGGGAGAGGGAGAGGGTGGGATGATTTGGGAGAATGGCATTGTAACATGTATGAGATCATAAGTGAAACGAATCGCCGGTCCAGGTTCGATGCAGGATGGAGGATGCTTGGGACTGATTCGTGGGGATGATCCAGAGGGATGGTGTGTGTGGCAGGGGGGAGGGGGTGTCGGGATTGGGAGCTCATATACACTCATGGCTGATTCATGTCAATGTATAGCAAAATGAATACAGTATTGTAAAGCAAAACAAACTAAAAAATAAAAATTCAAATTAAAAAAAATGATTGAAAAAGAAAAATCTAACATTACAGCTAAAATAATTAGGCAAAGACAAACTAAATAAAATGAAAATAGTAGTAGTAAACTTCTTTGTCTGAACATAAATAAATGAAATAGAGAGTAAAAAAGTATAAAATAGAGAGATAAAACAAAGATGTGGTCTTTGAAAAGATTTTTTAAAGTTACTGAAACTTTAGTTAGAGTCAATAAAATAAAACATATTAATATAAAGAACTAATTTTTATACTTCTCAAACTGTTTCAAACAACTGAAGAGGATGGAATACTCCCAAATTATTCTGAGGCCACCATTACCCTAATACCAGAACCAGAGAAAAGACACCACAAAAAATTAAAATTACAGGTCAATACTTTTGTAGAATATAGATGTAAAAATTCTCAACAAAATATAAGCAAACTGAATCCAATAACATATAAAAAGGACTATATACTATGATCAAGTTGGATTTAACCCAGGGACACAGAATGACTTACCATTTGCAAATCAATCAATATGATACACCATACAAACAAAAGAAAGGATAAAACCACATAATTATCTAAATAGATGCAGAAAAAGCAGGTGACAAAATTCAACATTCAGGGGGATGGTCCCAAGATGGCAAAGGAATAGGATAGGGAAACCATTTTCTCCCTCACAAGTTAATCAAACGATCATTTGAATGTCAAACAACTTCCACAAAACAACTTCTGAATGCTGGCAGAGGACACTAGGCACCCAGAAAGGTAGCCCAATCTCTTTGAAAGGAGGAAGGACAAAATATAAGAAACAAAAACAGAGACAAAAGATTTAGGGACAGGGACTCATCCTGAGGAGGAAAGTAAGGAGAAGTTTCCACACAGTAGGAAGCTCTCTCACAGGTGTGTCTGTGGGGAGTTTTGAAATCTCAGAGGGCAACATACCTGGGAGGTAAAAAAACCTCACAGAATATGCATCTAACCACAAATGCAAGCAGAGACGGAGAAGTGGCACAGATGATCATGACTGCCACCAGTGAGTGGGGGCTAGAGAGGGATGCACGGGCTGCATCTTCAGTCCTTAGGGTAAGGACTGGGCCTGAACGCCCTGAGAACAATCTGACAGAGATAATGTGATATAGCAGCCCAAACCAAGGGATCGCCAGAGAGACCAAAAAAAAAAAAAAAAAAGCCTTTCCCACAAAAGGTTCTAATGCCACACGTGACCCCTGGTGTGCTCACAAAAAAAAGGAGTGAGCGAATACCAAAGGAGAGCAAGCCAGGTGCCATATAGGGCCCTCCCTCCTCAGAGTCAGAGGGGCAGGTGTGTGACAGCCAGAGCTGGAAGGCAAGGGGCTGCTAAAATCTCAGCCTCAGAGACCGTATATTCCACCAAACCATGTGCAGGCACCCAGATCCTGAACAGTTGACATCTGCCAGGAGTGTCACAGCCTGAGATCAATCCTCAGAGGAGATACATGGCACACCCGGGACTGTGCTCTCACAGCACACCCAGGAAATTGAGTGTCTTGGGTCAGGGAGGTGAATAAGTTGCATGGCCCACCTGGGACAGTGCGTTCACCAAGCACTTGGTTGTTTGAGCTGCTCAGACCTGGGAAGGGCACAAAAACGCACAGCCCTTCTGGGTCTATGCCCCTGCTGAGCACCAAGAACCCGAATGGCTTAGACCTGGGAAATGCACGAAATGCAGGGCCCACTTGGGACAGTGCCCTTGCAGAACACCCTGGAGCCTGAGCAATGTGAACCCAGTAAGTACACGCTGCCTTGGGCTGCAGCAAGCCCAGTGTTGTCCATCCACTTTGAGCACTCCCCACACATGCCAGTGGTATTTGTGTGCAGTGTCCCTCCCTAACCATAACACAACAGAACAAGTGAACCTAAGTAAGTGGCCACCTTTGCCACCTTGCGTCAGGGCAGAAATTAGATGTTGAAAAGACTTGCAAATAGAGGAAGCCAAAATAGACAACAAAGGAGGAACCTCTTTGGAAGTGACAAGTGCAACAGATTAAAACCCTGCAATTACCACTGAGACTGTGCATTTGAAGGACACCTATAGACCCTGAGAAAAATTACAAGCCAGAACAAGGGACTATCTGACACTAAACTGACACCACACTACCCACATCTCCAAAGAAATTCCTAGATATGTTTTTAACTATTATCACTTTTTAATTTAAAAAGAAATTTCAGTTCTTTACTATTCCTTTGGCTTTCATTTTTATGGCCTGCTATTTTCTTTCAAAAGAAACCCTATTTTTATTAAAACAAATTCCATATATATATATTTTTAGTTTTTGTGATTTTGTTTTGTATATTTTATATTGTCTTTTTGAGAATCTAACCTCTTCTAGGTTTTTATTCTTTGCTTTTTGATATTTGTTATTAATTTTGTACCTTTAAGAATCTAATTTTGAGTATCCATTTTCACTTAGGGATTTGATTACCAGCTTGATTCTCTCTCACCTTTTGACTCTCACTTTTCTCCTCTAGGTCACCTCCATCTCCTTCCCAAAGCTATGCCAAATCCATAGACTACCCAAAACTCACTACTGGACACTTCATTGCACTCCAGAGAGAAGCTCCACCCACCAGAACATAGATGCAAGCCTCCCCAAACAGGAAATCTTAACAACCCACTAGCCCAACCCCACCCACATGGAGAAGACTCCACAATTAAGAGGAACCATGAACTTCCAGTCTGCAGAAAAGGTACCCCAAACAGCAATCTAAACAAGAAGAAATGGCAGAGAAATGCCCGTCTGGTGAAGGAACATGATAAAAAACCCACCAAACCAAACAAAAGAGAAGATAGGGAGTCTACTTGGAAAACAATTCAGAATAATGATAGTAAAGATGATCCAAAATGTTGAAAACAAAATGGAGTTACAGATAAATGGACTAGAGACAAAGATTGAGAAGATGCAAGAAACGTTTAACAAGGACCTTGAAGAAATGAAGAAGAGTCAATTGATAATGAACAACACAAAAACTCAGATGAAAAGCACTCTGGAGGGAACCAACAATAGAATAACTGAGGAAGAAGAGAGGATAAGAGTGGAGGAAGATAGAATCATGGAAATAAATAAAGCAGAGAGGAAAAAAGAGAGAAAAAGACTTGAAAGAAATAAGAACAACCTCAGAGACCACTGGGACAATGTTAAATGCCCCAACATTCTAATTATGAGTCCCAGAAGAAGAGGAGAAAAAGAAAGGGCATCAAAATATACTTGAGGCGTTATTAGTCAAAAACTTCCCTAAAATGGGGGAGGAAATAGTCACCAAAGTCTAAGAAACTCAGACAGTCCCAAACAGAATAAACCCAAGGCGGAACACCCCAGGACACATATTAATCAAACTAACAAAGATCAAACACAAAGAGAAAATATTAAAAGCAGCAAGAGAAAAGCAACAAATAGAACACAAGGGGATCCCCATAAGTATAAAAGCTAATCTTTTAATAGAAACTATACAGGCCAGAGGGGAATGACAGGGTATACTTAAAGTGCTGAAAAAGAAAAACCTACAACCAAGATTTCTCTACCCAGCAAGTATCTCATTGAGATTCAAAGGAGAAATCAAAAGCTTTACAGACAAGCAAAAGCTGAGAGAATTCAGTGCCACCAAACCAGATCTTTAACAAATGCAAAAAGTATCTTCTCTAGAGAGGAAACACAGACAAGGTTTATAAAAATGAATCCAAAAGGACAAAATAAGTGGTAATGGGACCATAATTATCAATAATTACTTTAAATGTAAATGGGTTAAACGCTCCAACCAAAAGACAAAGGCTGGCTGAGTGGATACAAAAACAAGACCCCTATGTATACTGTCTACAAGAAACCTGCCTCAAACCCAGGGACACATACAGACTGAAAGTGAAGGGCTGGAAAAAGATATTTCATGCAAACGGAGACCAAAAGAAAGCAGGATTAGAAATAGTCATATTAGATAAAATAGGCTTGGAAATAAAGACCATAAGAGACAAAGAAGGATACTACATAATCAATAGATCATTCTGAAAAGAAGATATAACAACTATAAATATATATGCACCTAACATATGAGCAACTCAATATGTAAGGCAAATACTAACAAGTATGAAAGAGAAAGTTAACAGTAACACAGTAATAGTGGGGGACTTTAATACCCTACTCACATCTAAGAACAGATCAATCAGATAGAAAATTAGCAAGGAAACACAAGTTCTAAATGATGCAATGTACCAGTTGGACTTAATTCGTATCTATAGGGCATTTCACCCCCAAAACAGTGGAATTCACTTTTTTCTCAAGTGCACATGACGCATTCTCCAGGATAGATCACATATTGGGCTATAAATCTAGCATTGGTAAATTTTTAAAAAGCTGAAATCACTTCAAGCATCTATTCTGATCACAATGTGGTAAGATTAAGATGTCAACTACAGGATAAAATAACTATTAAAAATACAAACATATGAAGAGTAAACAATAAACTACTGGAAAACCAACAGATCACAGGAGAAATAAAAAAGGAAATCAAAATATGTATGGAAACAAATGAAAATGAAAATATGACAACCCAAAACCTACGAGATTCAGTAAAAACAGTGCTAAGATGAAGGTTCATAACAATATAAGCCTAGTTCAAGAAACAAGAGAAATATCAAATAAACAACCTAACTTTATGCCTAAAGCAACTAGAAAAAGAAGAAAAGAAGAACCCAAAAGTTAGTAGAAGGAAAGAAATAATAAAAATCTGAGCAGAAATAAATGAAAAAGAAACTAAGGAGACTATGGAAAAAATCAACAAAACTAAAAACTGGTTCTTTGAGAAAATAAACAAACCATTAGCCAGACTCATAAAAAAAAAAGTTGAAGTATAAAACTAATCAAATTAGTAATGAAAATGGACAAATCACAACAGACAACACAGAAATACAAAAGATCATAAGAGGTTACTATGAGCAATTATATGCCAATAAAATGGACAACGTGGAAGAAATGGACAAATTCTTAGAAAAGTGTAACCTTTCAAAACTGAACCAGGAAAAAATAGAAAATCTTAACAGACCCATTGCAAACACAGAAATCAAAACTGTAATAAAAAATCTTCCAACAAACAAAAGCCCAGGTCCAGATGGCTTCACAGGTGAATTCTACCAAAAATTTAGAGAAGAGCTAACACCTATGCTACTCAAATCCTTTCAGAAAATTGCAGGGGACGGTAAATTCCCAAACTCACTCTATGAGGCCACCATACCCCTAATACCAAAACCAGACAAAGATGCCACCAAAGAAGAAAACTACATGCCAATATCACTGATGGACATAGACGCAAAAATCCTCAACAAAATTCTAGCAACAGAATCCAACAACATTTTTAAAAGATCATACATCATGATCAAGTGGACTTTATCCCAGGGATACAAGTATTCTTCAATATTTGCAAATCAATCAATGTAATACATTATATTAACAAATTTAAAAATAAAAACCATATGATTATTTCAATAGATGCAGAAGAAGCTTTTGATAAAATTCAATACCCATTTATGATCAAAACTCTCCATAAAGCAGGCATATAAGAACACACCTCAACATAAAAAAAGCCATAAAAAACAAACCCACAGAAAATATTATCCTCAATGGCAAAAATCTCACCACCACTATTCAACATAGTTTTGTAAGTCCTAGCCACAGCAATCAGAAAAGAAAGAGAAATAAAGGGAATCCAGATTGGAAAAGAAAAATTTAACTTCTCATTGTTTGCAGATGATATGATCCTCTACATAGAAAACTCCAAAGACACCACCAGAAAACCAGTAGAGCTAATCAATGTATATAGTAAAGTTTCAGGATAGAATATAATTAATATGCAGAAATCCCTTGCATTCCTACACACTAACAATGAGAAAACAGAAAGAGAAATTACAGAGACAATCTCATTCACCATTGCAAAGAAAAGAATAAAATACTTAGGAATAAATTTACCTAAAGAACAAAAGTTCTATATATGTTAAACTATAAAATACTGATGAAAGAAATCAATGATGACACAAATAGATGGAGAAACATACCATGTTTGTGGACTGGAAGAATCAATATAATGAAAATGAGTATACTACCCAAAATAATCTATAGATTCAACCCAATCCCATCAAGCTACCAACAGTATTTTTCACAGAACTAGAACAAATAAGTTCACAATTTCTATGAAAACACAAAAAAAATGTCAAATAGCCAAAGCAATCTTGAGAAAGAAGAATGGAACTGGAGGAATCAACCTTCCTGACTTCAGACTATACTACAAAGCTACAGTCATCAAGAGAGTATGATACTGGCACAATGACATAAATATAGATCAATGGAACAAAACAGAAACCCCAGAGTTAAATCCATGCACCTATGGACACCTTATCTTTGACAAAGGAGGCAAAAATACACAATGAAAAAGGACAATCTCTTTAACAACTGGTGCTGGGAGAACTGGTCGACCACCTGTAAAAGGATGAAACTAGAACACTTTCTAACACCATACACAAAAATAAACTCAAAATGGATTAAAGATCTAAATGTAAGTTTCCAGAAAGTAGAAAACTCTTAGAGGAAAACATAGGCAAACACTCTCTGATGTAAATCACAACAACATCCTCTATGACCCATCTCCCAGAGTAATGGAAATGAAAACAAAAATAAACTTGTAGGACCTAATTAAACTTAAAAGTTTTTGTACAATGAAGGAAACTATAAACAAGGTGAAAAGGTAGCCTTCAGAATGGAGAAAATAATAGCAAATGAAACAATTGACATAGAATTAATCTCCAAAATATACAAGCAGCTCATACACCTCAACACCAGAAAAATAAATGACTGAATCAAAAAGTGGGCCAAAGGACTAAATAGACATTTCGCCAAAGAAGACATACAGATGGTTAACAAACACATGAAAAGATGCTCAACATCACTCATTATTACAGAAATGCGAATCAAAACCACAATGAGTTACCATCTCACACCAGTCAGAATGGCTGCTATCAAAAAGTCTACAAAAAATAAATGCTGGAGAGGGTGTGGAGAAAAGGGTACCCTCTTACACTGTTGGTGGGAATGCAAACTAGTATAGCCACTATAGAGAACAATGTAGAGATTCCTTAAAAAAAAAAAAAAGGAAATTGAACTGCCACAAAACCCAGCAATCTCACTGCTGGGCATACACACTGAGGAAGCCAGAACTGAAAGAGACAGATATACCCCAATGTTCATTGTAGCACTTTAACAATAGCTAGAATATGGAAGCAACCTAGATGTCCATTGACAGATGAATGGATAAGGAAGTTATGGTATGTTAACACAATGGAATATTACTCAGCTATAAAAAAGAATGCATTTGAGTCCGTTTTAATGAGATGGATGAAACTAGAGCCTATTATACAGAGTGAAGTGAGGTGAAAGTTGCTCAGTTCAGTTCAGTCACTCAGTCGTCTCTGACTCTTTGTGACCCCATGAATTGCAGCATGCCAGGCCTCCCTGTCCATCACCAACTCCTAGAGTTCACTCAGACTCATGTCCATCGAGTCGGTGATGCCATACAGCCATCTCATCCTCTGTCATCCGCTTCTCCTGCCCCCAATACCTCCCAGCATCAGAGTTTTTCCAATGAGTCAACTCTTCGCATGAGGTGGCCAAAGTACTGGAGTTTCAGCTTCAGCATTATTCCCTCCAAAGAAATCCCAGGGCTGATCTCCTTCAGAATGGACTGGTTAGATCTCCTTGCAGTCCAAGGGACTCTCAAGAGTCTTCTCCAACACTACAGCTCAAAAGCATCAGTTCTTCGGCACTCAGCTTTCTTCACAGTCCAACTCTCGCATCCATACATGACTCCTGGAAAAACCATAGCCTTGACTAGACGGACCTTTGTTGGTAAAGTAATGTCTCTTCTTTTAAATATGATGTCTAGGTTGCTCAGTTGTGTCCAATTCTTTGAGACCCGAAGGACTATACAGTCTGTGGAATTCTTTATGCCAGAATACTCGAATGAGTAGCCTTTCCTTTTCCAGAGGATATTCCCAACCCAGGGATTGAATCCAGGTCTCCTGCATTGCACGTGGTTTCTTTACCTGCTGAGCCACAGGGAAGCCCCATACATTCTGAAGTCACAAAGAGAGACACACCAATACAGTATATTAATGCATATATATGTAATTTAGAAAGATGGTTATGATGGTCCTATATACAAGACAGCAAAAGAGACACATGTAAAGAACATTCTTTTGGATTATGTGGGAGAAGGCAAGGGTGGGAAAATTTGAGAGAATAGTGTTGAAACATGTATCTTACCATATGTAAAACAGATGACCAGTGTAAGTTCAATGCATGAAGCAAGGCACTCAAAGCCGGTTCTCTGGGACAATTCAGAGGGATGGGGTGGGTGCGAGGTGGGAGTGGGGTTCAGGATGGGGGAACACATATACACCATGGCTGATCCATGCCAATGTATGGTAAAAACCACCACAATACTGTAAAACAATAAGCCTTCAATTAAAATTAATTAATTAAAAAATCAACATTCATTCACTAAGAAAAACAAACAGAAAAAAAACCCTCTCATCGAACTTGATAAAGAGGGGATATAACTCAATATATGAAATTGATTTAATGAAAAGTCACAGCTAGAATCACCCACAGTGGTGCAGTTAAGATAAAAAACAAGACAAGGATGCCCACTATTGCCACATTTATTCAACAGTGTTCCAAGTCATAGCCATAGCAATCAAACAAAAAGAAATAAAAGAAATCCAAGCTGAAAAGGAAGAAGTAAGACTGTTCTTGTTTATAGACAACATGATATTATAGATAGAAAAGCCTTATAGATAGATATTATAGATGTCACCAAAAACTATTATTTGAATAAGTTACAAGATACCCAACTAATATTTAGAAATCTGTTTAATCTCTGTACACTAACAATAAACCATCAGAAAAAGAAATTAAGGAAACAATTTTATTTACATGAGAAAGAAGAAATCTACAAGTAAACATACATAAGGAGGTAAAGGATCTATACTTGGAAAAATATAAGATACTAATAAAAGAAATTAACGATGACACAAACTAATGGAAAAGTACACGATATTCATGGATGGAAGAATTAATATTTTTAAAATAACCATACTAGGGAGTTCCCTGGTGGTACAGTGTTAGAGTTCAGGGTTCTCACTGCCGTGGCTCAAGTTCAATCCTCAGTTGGGGAACTGAGGTATGTAAGCTGCCTGATGCAGCCCAAATAAAGTTAATAATAACATTACTACCTAAGGCAAACCACAGATCCAATACAATCCATATCCAAATACATACAGAATTTTTCACAGAAGCAAACAAATAATTAGAAAATGTGTATGGAAACACAAAAGAACCCAAATAGCCAAAGCAAATATTGAGGGGGTGAAAATGCCATACTCAAAGTATCATGTGCCCTGACTTCAGACTATATTACAAGGTTACAATACTCAAAATGCTATGGTAGTGGCACAAATCAGAAATATAAATTGATGGAGCAAAAAAGAAAGCCCAGAAATAAACATATGTACTATGGGTGAATTTAACTCAGATGACCATTATAGTAGTAGACTATGGGCAAGGATCCCTTAGAAGAAAAGGAGTAGCCATCACAGCCAACAAAAGAGTCTGAAATGCAGTACTTGGATTCAATCTCAAAAATGACAGAATGATCTCTCTTAATTTCCAAGGCAAGGCATTCAATATCACAGTAATCCAACTCTATGTCCTGACCAGTAATGCCGAAGAAGCAGAAGTTGAATGGTTCTATGAAGATCTACAAAACCTTCTAACACTCAAAAGGGATGTCCTTTTCATTATAGGGGACTGGAATGAAACAATAGGAAGTCAAGAAACACCTGGAGTAACAGGAAAATTTGGCCATGGAGTACAGAATGAAGCAGGGCAAAGGCTAATAGAGTTTTGCCAAGAGAATGCACTGGTCATAAAAAACACCCCTTCCAACAACACAAGAGAAGACTCTACACATGGACCTCACCAGATGGTCAATACTGAAACCAGATTGATTACATTCTTTGCAGCCAAAAATGGAGAAGCTCTATACAGTCAGCAAAAACAAGACCAGGAGATGACTATGGCTCAGATCATGAGCTCCTTATTACAAAATTCAGACTTAAATAGAAGAAAGTAGGGAAAAGCACTAGACTACTCAGGTATGACCTAAATCAAATCCCTTATGATTATACAGTGGAAGTGAGAAATAGATTCAAAGGATTAGATCTGATAGACAGAGTGCCTGAAGAATTATGGAAGGAGGTTCGTGACACTGTATAGGAGATCAAGACCATCCCCAAGAAAAACAAATGCAAACAAAGCAAAATGGCTGTCTGTGGTGGTCTTACAAACAGCTGTGAAAAGAAAAGCAGCGAAAAGCAAAGGAGAAAAGGAAAGATATACCCCTTTGAGGCAGAGTTCCAAAGAATAGCAAGGAGAGATAAGAAAGCCTTTCTCTGTGATCAGTGCAAAGAAATAGAGGAAAACAATAGAATGGGAAAGACTAGAGATCTTTTCAAGAAAATTAGAGATACCAAGGGAACATTTCACGCAAAGATGGGAACAAAATGGTACTGATCTAACAGAAGCAGAAGATATTAAGAAGAGGTGGCAAAAATACACAGAAGAACTATACAAAAAAGATCTTCATGACTCAGATAATCACAGTGGGTATCATCACTAACCTAGAGCCAGAAAACCTGAAAAGTGAAGTCACATGGGCCTTAGGAAGCATCACTAAGAACAAGCTAGTGGAGGTGATGGAATTCCAGTTGAGCTATTTCAAATCCTAAAAGATGATGCTGTGAAAGTGCTGCACTCCATATGCCAGCAAATTTGGAAAACTCAGCAGTGGCCACAGGATTGGAAAAGGTCAATTTTCATTCCAATCCCAGAGAAAGGCAATGCCAAAGAATGTTCAAACTCCTGCACAATTGCACTCAAGTCACATGCTAGTAAAGTAATGCTCAAAATTCTCCAAGCCAGGCTTCAACAGTACGTCAACCATGAACTTCCAGATGTTCAAACTGGATCTAGAAAAGGCAGAGGAACCAGAGATCAAACTGCCAACATCAGTTGGATNGAGAAAGGCAATGCCAAAGAATGTTCAAACTCCTGCACAATTGCACTCAAGTCACATGCTAGTAAAGTAATGCTCAAAATTCTCCAAGCCAGGCTTCAACAGTACGTCAACCATGAACTTCCAGATGTTCAAACTGGATCTAGAAAAGGCAGAGGAACCAGAGATCAAACTGCCAACATCAGTTGGATCATCGAAAAAGCAAGAGCATTCCAGAAAAACATCTATTTCTGCTTTACCAACTATGCCAAAGCCTTTGACTGTGTGGATCAACAAACTCTGGAGAATTCTTCAAGAGATGGGAATACCAGACCACCTGATCTGCCTCTTGAGAAATCTGTATGCAGGTCAGGAAGCAACAGTTAGAACTGGACGTGGAACAACAGACTGGTTCCAAATAGGAAAAGNGTTAGATGGCATCACCGACTCAATGGACATGAGTTTGAATAAACTCTGGGAGTTGGTGATGGACAGGGAGGCCTGGCGTGCTACAGTCCATAGGGTCACAAAGAGTCGACATGACTGAGCAACTGAACTGAAGTGAACGGGCAATTAGTCTACAACAGAGAAGGCAAGACTACATAATGGAGAAAAGACATTCTATTCAATAAGTGGCACTGAGAACACTGGACGGCTGCATGTTAGAGAACGAAATTAGAACACTCTCTTACACCATATACAAAAGTAAACTTGAAATGGTTTAAAGACCCAAATATAAGACTGGCAACCACAAAACTCCTAGAAAAAAACATAGGCAGAAGACTCTTTAACATTAATTGTAGCAACACTTGCAGGGGATCTGTCTCCTAAAGCAAAGTAAACAAGGCGAAAATTAACAAATGGGATCTAAATTTAAAAGCTTTTACCTAGCAGAGGAAACAATCAACAAAACGAAAAAACCACCTACTGAATGGAAAATATTTACAAATGATTTGCAATTAAGAGGTAAATATCCAAAATATATAGACAGCTCATATAATTCAATATTTTAAAAAACAACAATTTTAAAAATTAGTCAGAAGTCGTGAATTGACATTTTTCCAAGAAGACATATAGATGGCCAACAGGCATATGGAAAGATGCTTAACATCACTGCTGCTGCTGCTGCTGCTACTGCTGCTGCTGCTGCTGCTAAGTCACTTCCGACTTAGTGCGACCCCATAGACGGCAGCCCACTAGTCTCGTAACATCACTAGTATCAGAAAAATACAAATCAAATCCAAAATGAGATATCACTTCACATCTGTGAGAATGGCGAACAGCAAGAAAACAAATAATGAATGTTGCCAAGAATGTGGAGAAAAGGAAACTTTCATACACTGTTGGTGGGAATGTAAATTTATGTAGCCACTGTGGAAAACAGTAAGGAGGATTCTCAAAAAAGTAAAAATATAACTACCATTTGATCTAGAAATTTCACTTCTGGGTATATATCCCCAAAATCAAAAACACTAATCCCAAAAGACACACATCCCAAAGTTCATAGCAGTATTATTTACAATTGTCAAGATATGAAAGCAATTTAAGTATTCAACAAAAGATGAATGGATAAAGAAGACGTGGTATATATTTACAGTGAAATACTAAGCCATAAAAAGGAATGAATTTTGCAGCAACATGGATGGACTTGGAGGGTATTAAGAAAGAGAAAGACAAACCATGTATGGTATCATTTATATGTGGAATCTAAGAAATACAATGCACTAGTAAATATAACAAAAAAGAAGCAGATTCATAAATATAGGGTACAAATTAGTGGTTACCAGTGGGGAGAGGTAAGGGGAGGTGCAAGATGGGGTAGAGAATTAAGAGCTGCAAACTAATATGCATTAAGCTACGAGGATATATTGAACAACATGAGGAATATAGACAATATTTTATAGTATCTATAAATAGCTTATAACCTGTTGGTGGAAATGTAAATTGGTATAGCCACTGGTAAAGAATCTGCCTGCCAATGCAGGAGATGCAAGAGCTGTGGGTTTGATCCTTGGATTGAGAAGATCCCTGGAGTAGGAAATGGAGACCTGCTCCAGTGTTCTTGACTGGAAAACTCCATGGAGAGAGGAGCATGGTGGGCTACAGTACATGGGGTCACAAAGAGTTGGACACGACTGAACAATGGAGCACACAGGTTTGTTTGTTTTTGATGAGCTGGTAATGGGATAATTTCCTTAAGTTCCCTTTCTGATCATTCATTGATAGTGTTTAGAAATGTAACAGGCTTCTATATATTAATTTTGTATCCACAACTTTACCAATTTCATTGAAGAGCTGTATAAGTTTTCTGTTGGTGTCTCTAGGATTTTCTATGTATAGAGTTATATCATCTGCAGACACTGACAATGTTCTTCATTTCCAGCTTGGATTCCTTTTCTTTGTCTTCCCTTATTGTCATAGCTAGGATTTCCAAAACTATGTTGAATTAAATTGGCAAGAGTGGATATTCTTGTATTGTTAATGATCTTAAGGGAAATGCTTTCAGCTTTCATCATTGAATATGAAGTTAGCTGTGAGTTTTCATATATAGCCTTTATTATATTGAGGTGTGTTCCCTCTATTCCCATTTTCTGGAATTTCTTTTCTTATCATAAATGGGTGTTGGGATTTCTCAGAAGCTTTTCTGCATCTAATTAGATAATCATGATTTTCATCTGTCAGTTTGTTAATGTGATATATCATATTGATTGATTTGTGGAGATAGAAAAATCCTTACATCCCTGAGCTAAATCCCACTTGATCATGAGATATAATTCTTTTAATGTTTGTTGGAATCAATTTGCTAGTATTTTGTTGAGGGTTCTTGTATCTATGTTCACCAGTGATATGACCTAAAATTTTCTTTTTTGTGCTATCTTTATTAGTTTCTGGTATCAGGGTGATGGTCTTTCCTCTGTGTTTTTTTTGGAAGCATTTCAGAAGGATAGATGTTAACTCTTCTCTAAATGGTTGACAGGATTTGCCTGTGAAGCCATTTGGTTACGTACTTTTGTTTGTTGGGAGTTTTAATATCACAGTTTCAATTTCAGTATTTGCGAATGGTCTGTTCATATTTTCTCTTTATTCCTGGTTCAGTCTTGGGAGCTTGTACCTTTCTAAGAATCTGTTCATTTCCTCTATATTTTATCAGCATATAGTTGCTTGTATTACTCTATTATGATCCTTTGTATTCTGTGGTTTCTACTTTAACTTCTCCCTTTTCCCTTCTAATTTTGCTGATTTGTGCTCTCTTGTTTTTCTTGATGAGTCTGGCTAAAGGTTTATCAATTTTGCTTATGTTTTCAATGAACTGGCTTTTAGTTTTATAAATATTTTCTATTATTTTTTGTCATCTATTTCATTTATTTCTGCTCTGATCTTTCTTTCCTTTTACTGACTTTGGGTTTTGCTTGTTCTTCATTTGCTTTAGATGTACGTTTACATTGTTTATTTGAGATTTTTCTCAGTTCCTGAGGTAAGTTTGTATTATTATAAAATTTCCTCCTAGAGCTACTTTTTCGGAGAAGGCAAGCAATGGCACGCCACTCCAGTACTCTTGCCTGGAAAATCCCATGGACAGAGGAGCCTGGTGGGCTGCAGTCCACGGGGTCGCTAAGAATTGGACACAACTGAGTGACTTCACTTTCACGCTATGGAGAAGGAAATGGCACCCCACTCCAGTGTTCTTGCCTGGAGAATCCCAGGGATGGGGGAGCCTGGTGGGCTGCCGTCTCTGGGGTCGCACAGAGTCAGACACGACTAAGGCGACTTAGCAGCAGCAGAGCTACTTTTGCTGCGTCCCAATAGGCTCTGGTTTGTCGTGTTTTCATTTTCGTCTGTCTCTAGGTATTTTTCAAATTTAGTCTTTGATTTCTTCAATGATACAATGGTTGTTTAGTAGCATATGTTTTAGCTTCCCATATTTGTGTTTTGGGGGTTTTTTCCCCCTTATATTAACTTCTAATCTCATAGTGTTGGTGGTCAGAAAAATGCTTAAGTGATATTTCAATTTTCTTAAATTTGCCAAGTCTTGCTTTGTGACCAAGCATGTGAACTATCCTAGAGAATGTTCCATTTGCCCTTGAGAAGAACGTGTATTCTGCTGCTTTTAGATACAACACTTTATAAGTATCAATTAAGTCCATCTGGACTGATGTCATATTTAAAGCCATGTTTCCTTATTTATTTTGTCTTGATCTGTTGACAGAGGTAAATGAGGTGTTAAAGTCCCCCACTATTATTCAGTTACTATCAATTTCTCATTTTTTATTTGTTAGTATTTCCCTTATATATTGAGGTACTCCTATGTTGGTTGTATATATATTTACAACTGTTATATTTTATTCTTGGATTGATTCCTTGATCATTATGTAGTGTCCTTTGTCTCTTGCAACAGTCTTTAAAGTCTGTTTTGTCTGATGTGAGTATTGTACTCCAGATTTAATTTTCATTTGGATAGAGTATCTTTTTCCATTCCTTCACTTTCAACCTATATGTTTCCAGATGTGAAATGAGTGCTTTGTAAACAGCTAATGTTTGAGTTTTATTTTTTTATACATTTAGCCAGAATGTCTTTTGGTTGAAGCATTTAATCCATTTATGTAATGAATTCTCAATATGTATAATCTTCCCGCCATTTTGTTCCTTGTTTTGGATTTGTTTTAGAAAGTCTTTTTTCTTTGTTCCCTCTTTTGATTTGATAAATATTTTCAGTGTTATATTTGGATTCCTTTTTATTTATTGTGTATACATCTATTACAGATTTTTGGTTTGAAGTTACCATGAGGTTTTTATATAGCAGTCTAAATAAATACATGATTGTTTTAAGTTGAAGGTCTCTTAATTTCAAATGTATTTTTTCAAATATCCTGGATTTGTATTCTCTATCTCTCGTGCTTACTAGTTTTGATATCATATTTGTGGGTGGGTGATTTCCTAACTTTACTGTATGTTTCCCTTTGTCATTTCATAGTCTTCTTGTTTCTAGTTGTGACTTTCTTTTCTACCTAGAGAAGTTCCTTTACCTTTGGTTTGGTGGTGCTGAATTCTTTTAGCTTTTGCTTATCTGTAAAAATTTTTATCTTTCTGTAAAATATGAGTGAGAACCTTGCTGGATAGGATATTCTTGGTCATAGATGTCTTGCTTTCATAACTTTAAATATATCATGTCACTCCCTTCTTACCTGTATAGCTTTTGCTGAAAAATCAGCTAATGACTTTATGGGTATTCCCTTGTATGTTATTTGTTGCCTTTCCCTTATTGTTTTTAATACTTTCTCTTCTGTCTTTAATTTTTGTCAATTTGATTATGTGTCTTGGCATGTTATTTCTTGGATTAATTTTGCCTGGTACTTTACACTTTCTGGACTTGGCTTATTGCTTTCTTTACCACATTAGGGAAGTTTTTAGGTATTTCTTCAAATACTTTCTTGCTCTTCCTTCTGGGACCTCTATAATTCAAAGGTTGTTGCATTTAAACTTGGCCCAGAGGTCTTTTAAACTCTCCTATCTTCATCCTTTTTTCTTTCTTCTGTTCCATGGCAGTGATTTCCCCATTCTGCCTTTCAGTTTACTTATCTGTTTTTCTGCCTCATTTATTCTACTATTGATTTATTCCAGTGTATTTTTCATTTTAGTTATTTTATTCTTCAACTCTGCTTGGCTATTCTTTATATTTTCTCATTTTTGGTTAAAATTTCTTGCAACTTCTTGCACTGTGCACCTATTCTTTTTCCAAGATCTTGGATCATCTTTATGATTCTGACTCTGAAGTCTTTCCCTGGTAGATTGCCTAGCTCCACTTCACTTAGTTGTTCTTTGGGGATTTTATCTTGTTTCTTCATCTGGGCCATATTCTTCTGCACTCTCATTTTGCCTAATTTCTGTGTTTGTGGATTAGGTTCTTCAGGCTACTGGGTTGCAGTTTTCCTGCTAATGGTGTCTGCCCTCCTGGTGGAGGCTTGTCTAGAGGCTTGTGCAGGCCTCCTATTTGGGAGAGCTGGTGCCTACCCACTAGTTGGTAGAGCTGGGTTTTGGCCCAGTTGGGCAAGGCTGTTAAGGTGTTTAGAGGTGGATGTGAGCTCAGGAATTTTTTTTTTTTGGCTGTGTCATGCAGCATGCAGGGTTTTATTTCCTCAACCAAGGATTGAAACTGTGTCCCATGCAGTGAAATGAGGGGTGTTAACAAATCAGCCACCAGGGAAGTCCCTCAGGATGTCTGCTGATGGGTGGGACTGTGTTCCCAGCCTGTTGATTGTTTGGCCTGAGGCATCCAACTATTGGAGCCTGCAGATTTTTTTTGGGTAGGACCAGGTGTTGGTGCTGATGAAAACAAGATGTTTGTCTCCACAAGAGTTCAAGTAGCTGACTACTTGAAATCTCCACCATCAGTGTCCATGTTGTAAGGGCGAGCCACAGCCATATGATCCCCAGGAAACTGTCCAGGACCAGCTTGTAGATTTGACCCAGGCTCCTATGAAGTCACTGCCTTTGCCCTGAGTCTTGGTACATGTGGGACCTTGTGTGTGTCCTCCAAGAATGAAGTTTATGCTTCACCCCCCCTGCCCCATAGTCAGATGGAGCTCCTGCAGTCAAGCCTTTGGGCCTTCAAAGCCAAATTGTTGGAGGCTTCTTCCCCTGATGTCAGACTCTGAGGCTGAGATGTCTGATGGGGCTCAGAACTCTTATTCCTACAGGAGAACTTTGATGATTTAATTATTCTCCACTTTGTAGAACAGCCACACTGGGAATATGAGATCTTGACTGTATCAGGAACGTGCTCCTCCTGTCATCTTGTCGTTCTTCCTTATATTCTATGATGCAGAATATATTTTTGGCAGGTTCTATTCTTTTTGTTGATGATGGTTCCACAGTTAATAGTGATTCTGTGTGCCTATGAGAGGAAATGAGACCAAAGCCCTTCTATCTGCATCTTGGTTTTGATCTCTCTTCAGCTGGACTTCTAAACACTTGTAATAATCAATCTGAAAATAAAATTAACAGAACATTTCATCAAGATGAATATAATACTTAGGAATAAGTTTAGCAAAAGAAGTAAAAAACTTAGACTCTGAAAACTTCAAAATATTGTACAAAGAATTTAAAAACTAAATAAATGAAAAAAATTACCATTTTCATGGATTGAGAAAATATTTTAAAGATGGAAAGGCCCCTCAAACAGATTGGCAGATTCATCATAATTCCTATAGAATTTCAGCTGAGTTCTTTTTACTAACTGATAAGCCAATTCTAAAATTCATAAGGAATTTCAGGCCAAGGATAGTTGAAACAATCCTGAAAAGGAAGAATAAAACAGGAGAATTTGCTTTTGCTTATTTCAGAACTTACTACAAAGCAACAGTAATCAAGAAAATGTTGTAGTAGAACAAGGACAAATCTAGATTAAAATGTAACTGAAGTGAAAGTCCTGAAATAACCCCACACATCTAAAGACAACAGATTTTAAACAAAGATACCAAGATCATTCATTGGGAGAAATAATGCTTCTGTAAATAAATTGTGCTAGGTAACTGGATAGCCACATGCAAAAGAATAAAGTGGAATTATTTCCTAATATCATACACAAAAATTAACTCAAAATGGGCAAACACCTAAATGTAAGAGTAAAAACTATAACACTCTTAAAGGAAAACATAGGAATAAGCATTTGATACCTTGGAATTGGTGAAAGATTCTTACATATGCCAGCAAAAGCACAATCAACACCAACGAAATAAGATAAATTGGGCTTCTTTAAAGTGAAAAACTTTGTACATAAAAGAATATCATCAAGGAAGTAAAAAATACAATTATAAAATGAAGAAAATATTTGCAAATCATATATCTCAGAGTAAATTTATATTGAAGAAAGCTGAGCACTGAAGAATTGATGCTTTTGAACTATGGTGTTGGAGAAGACTCTTGAGAGTCCCTCGGACTGCAAGGAGATCCAGCCAGTCCATTCTGAAGGAGATAAGCCCTGGGTGTTCTTTGGAAGGACTGATGCTAAAGCTGAAACTCCAATACACTGGCCACCTCACGCGAAGAGTTGACTCATTGGAAAAGATTCTGATGCTGGGAGGGATTAGGGGCAAGAGGAGAAGGGGACAACAGAGGATGCGATGGCTGTATGGCATCATCGACTTGATGGCTGTGAGTCTGCATGAACTCTGGGAGTTGGTGATGGACAGGGAGGCCTGGCATGCTGCACTTCATGGGGTTGCAAAGAGTTGGACACAACTGAGCGACTGAACTGAACTGAACTGAACTGAAGTACTCTTCCTGGAGAAGGGCATGGAAACCCATTCCAGTATTCTTTTTTTTTTTTTTTAATTTTTAATTTGTTATTTTTTTCCATCTCAGGTGTACATGAGTTCCCAATCTTGAACCCCCCCTTCACCTCCCACCCCATATCAACTCTCTGGATCATCATTCCAGTATTCTTGTCTGGAGAATATGGTTGCAAAGAGTTGGACATGATCAAAACGACTTAGCATACCAAATGCTTTTCCAGCTCAGTAATAAAAAGACAATAGAATGTTGTTAATGGAAAAATAATTTGAACAAGCAACTCTCATATGAAAGATATACTTATGGCCAATATGCACATGAGGAGATATTCAACATTAATAATCACAAGGGAAATGCAAATCTAAACTACAATAAAAAATGAGAGACCGCATAATTCAGAATAGCTAGAATTTAAAAGTCAGTTAAATTCCAGTCATGGTGACTGGAAGGCTTTATTCCACTTAAATAAGCAAAAAGCTGAAACTAAAAATTAAACAACTCTCCTTAGAGTCATCAGAGAAGTGGGTCACAGGTAAAACCACCACCTCCAAATCTGAGAGATAGACACACAGATAAAGTAATTAGCCTTGAATTAAAATAAACAAATTTATATTAAAAAAAATCACAGCTTACTAGACCAGAAATCCAGGAGTAGAAATCACTATGGGAACTAGCACTGGAATCAGTTCAGTCACTCAGCCATATCTGACTATTTGTGGCCCCATGGACTGCAGCATATCAGGCTTACCTGTCCATCACCAACTCCCAGAGCCTGCTCAAACTCATTTTCACCAAGTCGGTGATGCTATCCAACCATCTCATCCTCTGTCATCCCCTTCTCCTCCAGCCTTCAATCTTCCCCATCATAAGGGTCTTTTCCAATGAGTCAGTTCTTTGCATCAGGTGGACAAAATATTGGAGTTTCACCTTCAGCATCAGTCCTTCCAATGAATATTCAGGACTAATTTCCTTTAGGATTGACTGGTTGGATCTTCTTGAAAAGACTCTAAAGAGTCTTCTCCAACACCACAGTTCAAAAGCATCAATTCTTCGGTGCTCAGCTTCCTTTAGTCCAACTCTCGCATCCATACATGACTACTGGAAAAACCATAGCTTTGACTAGATGGACCTTTGTTGGCAAAGTAATGTCTCTGCTTTTTAGCATGCTGTCTAGGTTCGTCATAGCTTTTCTTTCAAGGATCAAGTGTGTTTTAATTTCATGACTGCAGTTATCATCTGCAGTGATTTTGGAACCAAAAAAATAAAAATGAAAACAGACACTTTTCTGGAACTTTCTTGCTTTTTCAATGATCCAATAGATGCTGGCAATTTGATCACTGGTTCCTCTGCTTTTTCTAAATCCAGCTTGAACATCTGGAGGTTCATGCTTCATGTACTGTTGAAGCCTGGCTTGGAGAATTTTGAGCACTACTTTATTAGCATGTGAGAGGAATGCAATTGTGCAGGAGTTTGAACATTCTTTGGCATTGCCTTTCTCTGGCATTGGAATAAAAACCGACCTTTTCCAGTCTTGGGGCCACTGCTGAGTTTTCCAAATTTGCAGGCATATTGAGTGCAGCACTTTCACATCATCATCTTTCAGGATTTGAAATAGCACAAATGGAATTCCATCACCTCCACTAACTGTTTGTAGTGATGCTTCCTAAGGCCCATGTGACTTTGTACTCCAGGATGTCTGCCTCTGGGTGAGTCATCACATCATCGTGGTTATCTGGATCATGATCTTTTTTGTAAAGTTCTTCTGTGTATTTTTGCCACATCTTCTTAGTATCTTCCACTTCTGTTAGGTCCATACCATTTCTATGCTTTATTGTTCCTATCTTTGCAGGAAATGTTGCCTTGGTATCTCTAATTTTCTTGAGGAAATCTCTAATCTTTCCCATTCTATTGTTTTCCTCTATTTCTTTGCATTTATCACAGAGGAAGGCTTTCTTATTTCTCCTTGCTATTCTTTTGGAACTCTACATTCAGATGGGTATATCTTTCCCTTTCTCCTTTGCCTTTCACGTCTTTTCTCAGCAGTTTGTATGGCCTCCTCAGACAACCATTTTGCCTTTTTGCATTTCTTTTTTTCTTGGGGATGGTCTTGATTATTGCCTCCTGTACAGTGTCACAAACCTCTGTCCATAGTTCTTCAGGCACTCTATCAGATTTAATCCCTTGAATCTGTTACTTCCACTGTATAATCGTAAGGGATTTGATTTAGGTCATACCTAAATGGTCTAGCAGTTTTCCTTCCTTTCTTCAATTTCAGTCTGAATTTTGCAATAAGGAGTTCATGATCTGAGCCATAGTCAGCTCCCGGTCTTGTTTTTGCTAACTGTATAGAGTTTCTCCATCTTTGGCTTTAAAGAGTATAATCAATCTGATTTTGGTATTGACCATCTGGTGCTATCCTTTGTAGTCTTCTCTTGTGTTGGTGGATGAGGGTGTTTGCTATGACCAGTGTGTTCTCTTGGCAAAATTCTGTTAGCCTTTGCCTCCCCTTCATTTTGTACTTCACAGCCAAATTTGTGAACTATAACATCCATGGAATTCTCCAGGCCACAATAGTCAAGTGGGTAGCCTTTCCCTTCTCCAGGGGGGTCTTCACAACTCAGGGATTGAACCCAGGTCTCCCACATTGCAGGCAGATTCTTTACCATCTGAGCCACCAGGGAAGCCCAAGAATCCTGGAGTGGGTAGCCTATCCCTTCTCTGGCGGGTCTTCCCAGCCCATGAATTGAACTGGGGTCTCCTGGATTTCAGGTGGATTCTTTACCAACTGAGCTATGAGAGAAGCCCCAAAGCACTGGAATAGTAAAACCTCAATTTTGATGACTTGCTAGATACTTAGTGTGGACAACTCTGAGGGTTAAAATTCCTCTCAGTCGAGGGCAGTCATAGGGTCACCTCCCATGCTTGTGACAATTTTAACTCCAGGAGCTCTACCAGGTTCACATTCTGAATATTAGAGAAAATTTCCTTGTGTTTCCAGTAGGAGTTGGGTGAAAGTACGCATTCTGAAATATGCTAGAGAATTCTGTTCTTCTTAAGAAGGTCTGTTTTCAAGAGAAAGGTTCTCTATTCCACCAGAACCTAACTTACCTGTGTTTTGTCAGAGACTAATTGTGATGATTAAGCTCATGCGTCAACTTGACTACATCCCAGGATGCTGAGATATAACTTTAAAAAATTTTTCTGTGAGGGTGTTTCTGGTTGAAAGTAGCATTTAAATGAGTAGACAGAGTAAAGCAGATTACCATCCTCAAAGTAAATGGGCCCCATCCAATTCTTTGAGGTGAAAAAAACACGAAAATACGAAGAAAGGAAGAAATTGGTCTATTTCAGCCTGACTAAAAGAGCTGGGACATCAGCTCCTTGCTGCCTTAAGAGTATAACTTATACCATTAGTGTTCTTACTTCTCAGGTCTTCAGACTATTACTAGAAACACCACTGGATTTCCCAAATATATAGCATGCAGGTGGAAGACTGTGTGACTTCTCAGCCTCCATAAGCATATCTTATGAGCCAATTCCTAATAATTCATTATATGTAAATGTGTATTTCCAATTGGTTCTGTTTATCTGAAGAACCCTGGTTAATACACAAACCAGTATGGGAGAAGAGAAATACGAAACTCCAGCCTGCTCTAGAAATCTTTTCCTACCATCCTGTTAAATGGTGGAACAACTAAAATGCACTTGTAAAATTTACAGGTTATTGGCACAGGCTCACTAAAAGACTGAGATCTAATCATAGGACTATAGAAATTTTATTTGGGGTTTCTTTTACCTACTATGTCCATTTTTGGGGACAAATGTTACAAAACATTCTAAAAGAAAACAAAATAGGTGAAGCAACAGATTATCAAACCAAACTAAGATATGGCACAAATATTGGAATAATTAGACCAAGAATTTAAAGAAACAATGATTTTAGGAACTCTAGCAGGACTATTTACAATAGGTAAGAACACATCAGTAACATAAGCATAGAAGGTGAAAGTGAGTGAAGTCGCTCAGTCGTGTCCAACTCTTTGCGACCCCATGGACTGTAGCCTACCAGGCTCCTCTGTCCATGGGATTTTCCAGGCAATAGTACTAGAGTAGATTGCCATTTCAACGAAGTAACCAATGAGAAATGCTAGAGATCAAGATAACTGTAATGGTAACTTAAAATAACTTTGATAGTTTCCTTAGTAGATGAGACATGGCTGAAGTAAGAATATCTGATATTTAGAATGTATCAATAGAAACTTCCAAAAACTAAAAAAGCAAAAGAAAACACTGGGGAAAATAACAGAATGTCCAAGAACTTTGGGAAAACCACAAAAACTGAAAGGTACACACAATAAAGGTACCAAAAGGAAAAGAAAGAAGAGAAAAGAAAAAATATTAGGAGCAATAATACAAGACAACTTCCCCAAATTAATGTCAGACAGCATATCATAGGTCCAGTAAGATTAGAAAACACAAAACAAAATTAATGCCCAACTAAACACAAAACCCTACAGGCAGGCATCTCGTGTTCAAAGTGTAGAAAGATGGATAAAGAAAAAAAAAAGTTTTAAAGAAAACACAGAAAAAAATTACAACTTACTTTTCCTCAGAAACCTTACAAGCAAGAAATCAGTAGAGTATTCTGAATCCTGAAAAATTATCCTTCGCCATGAGGGAAATACAGAGTCTTCTAAGATGATGGCAGAGCAGAGAACCAGAAAACTGTGTCTCCACCTAGCCAACTGCTTGGCAGAATGTATCTGGTTCAACTATGAGTGAGTGAGTGAAGTCGCTCAGTCATGTTTGACTCTTTGCGACTATAACTATATTGGTACTCTGTTTAACTATAGGTTTAACTACATTGGTACTCTGAAGTGTGTTGAAGACTCAATTTTCAAGAGAAGTCATGGATGAAAAACTGAAGTTAATATTAATTTAATTTATAACATTGCTGAATTTATCCATCACTCAACCATTAGCCAGTGAAATACAGTTGTGAAAGTGTTCCTGGAGGAACTTGCACAAAAATTTGAGGAACCAAGGTCAGCAAAAAGAAAACGTGACCTCTAAACATTGGGCATCTGTGCTCTGATAACTGATTGCTGTTTCTACTCACAGAAATGTGAAGAAAAATTTNTTGCTGAATTTATCCATCACTCAACCATCAGCCAGTGAAATACAGTTGTGAAAGTGTTCCTGGAGGAACTTGCACAAAAATTTGAGGAACCAAGGTCAGCAAAAAGAAAACGTGACCTCTAAACATTGGGCATCTGTGCTCTGATAACTGATTGCTGTTTCTACTCACAGAAATGTGAAGAAAAATTTGTAGTCATAGTTGTTGCAACTCCCTCTATTTTTATAAACCCCTCCTCTTCTGGCTGAATTGAACTAGAGCGGAATTAAAGGTCAGGATATTCCTATCCCTTTCTTTTTCTATTTTCCCATTTTGGCAGACATTAAAAACGTTAAAAGCAGCCATATATGTGAGGAAATTAGAAAGTCATGATGTATTTTCAAAGTAAGGCACAGGCTCAGAAAAGACCTTAACTTTGCAACATAGAGACAGACTAAAGCAATAAAAACAAAAGCTAATAAACTGTGGGGGAGAGGGAAATTTTGGTTTCCAGAGTTACCATATTTTTAGATTTAAAAAAGGAAGAAATGGAGAACCCCAGATCTAGTAGAAAGAAAGAAATCATAAAAATTAGGGCAGAAATAAATGCAAAAGAAACAAAAGAGACCATAGCAAAAATCAACAAAGCCAAAAGCTGGTTCTTTGAAAGGATAAATAAAATTGACAAACCATTAGCTAGACTNTCCATGGGATTTTCTAGGCAAGAGTACTGGAGTGGGTTGCCATTTCCTTCTCCAGGGAATCTTCCTGACTCAGGGATTGAACCCAGGTCTCCCGCATTGTAGACAGATGCTTTACCATCTGAGCCACCAGGGAAGTCCAGTAAAACTAAATACATAGGCAATTATAAAAAAACAGTATTGGGACTTCCCTGTTGGTCCAGTTATTAAGAATCTATCTTCCAATTCAGGGGATGTGGGTTTGATCCCTGGTTGAGGAACTAAGATGCCACAAGTTGAGGAACTAAGATGATGTGGAGCAATCAAGCCTGTGCACTGCAACTAGAGAAACTTGTGCACTTCAAAGAGACACTTTGTGCCACAGCAAGAGAAGTGCACACACTGCAACTGAAGAGAAACCCTCACACTCTGCATCTAGAGAAAGCCTGTGTGCCACAAGGATCCAGTGTAGCTAAAAAATAAAATAAAAATAAATTAAATAAATATTAGTATTATTGTAACAATGGTATATAACTCCACTTTTTATGTTAAACATGATTAAAAAGTCAATTAAAAATCATTGTCTAAAAACTANGAGAAGTGCACCCACTGCAACTGAAGAGAAACCCTCACACTCTGCATCTAGAGAAAGCCTGTGTGCCACAAGGATCCAGTGTAGCTAAAAAATAAAATAAAAATAAATTAAATAAATATTAGTATTATTGTAACAATGGTATATAACTCCACTTTTTATGTTAAACATGATTAAAAAGTCAATTAAAAATCATTGTCTAAAAACTAGCTTTATCATAAATTTGGATTGTAACTCCACATTTTCTTTTCTACATAGTTAAAGGGACTAATGGATTAAAAACTCTTTTGTTTTGGCTACACAATGCATAAAGTTGTAATTTTGTGACACTAACCAAAAGACGTGGGGGCAAAGCTGTTAAAGATGCAGAGTTTCTGCATGTTATTGAAGTTAAACTGGTATAAATTCAAATTAAGATAACTTTAGGATGCTAAATGTACTCCCCATGGTAATTACAAAGATAATAAACAAAGAATATACATAAGAGGATATTATAAAAAAAATTAGCAATTTCACTCTAAAAAATCAACTAACCACTGAAATTGAAGAGTAGTGCAGGAAATATGGGATAAAAGAGTCACAAGGACTATAGAAAACAAATAGGAAAATGACAGAAGTAAGTACATCCTTAATTTTAATTTATACCTAAATAATTTAGGTATAAATGAATAAACTTCACAATCAAAAAACATAGATAGGTGGATAGATCTTAAAAATACATAAATAGGTTAAAAGCGAAAGAACAGAAAAGGATATCCCATGTAAATAGTAACCAAAGGAGTTGGGGTGGATATATTAATATCAGAAAAATAGAATTCAAATTAAAAGAGGTAACCTGAGATAAAGAAGTATATTATATATTAGTAAAAGTTTCAGTACATCAGTAAAATAGACAATTATAAGCATTTACATATCTAATAACAGACTATCAAAATATCTGAAGCAAAAAGGCAGAACTGAATGGAAAATAAACAGCTGTACAATAATACTTAGAAATTTCAACATCTCATGTAAATTAGAAAATCCAGACAGAAGATAAGTTAAAAAACAAAACATAGAGGACTTGAGCAATACAACAAACCAGCTAGATCTAAGAGACATGTACAACACATATGATGCAATAAAAATGGAATATATATTCTTCTCAAGTATATGGTACATTTCAACCAAGTATAGATCAAATGTTAGGCCATAAATTGTTTCTATTGATTCACGAATTTGTGGTAAATTAATAACACACTCTTCTAAAAAAGATGGGTCAAAGATATAATCACAAGAGTAATTAGAAAGAATTAGAGATGAATGAAAACAAAACACGTTAACCAAATTTGTATGGCATAGTAAAAGCAGTCCTAAGGGGAAATTTTATAGCCATAAATAGTTATATTAGTGACAAATATTTCAAAACAACAAATTAACATCACAATTTAAGGAACAAGAAAAAGAACAAATGAGACAAAGCTGCAGAAATTAGGTCAGAGATAAACATAAGAGAGTAGAAAAATAAGATAATAAACAAAACCCAAATTAGTTCTTTGAAAATTACATCACAAAAGGACAAATGTTTAGGTAGATGGGACTGGAAAAAAAAATTCAAATTACTAAAGTCAGAAATGAAACTGGGGACATTATTACTGATTCTCCAGAAATAAAAAGAATCATAATAACAGATTATTGGCAATCACATAGCAATAAATGTGATAACCTAAATGAAATGTTCAAATTTCTAAAAACACAAAATCTACCCAAACTGAGTCATGAAGAAATAGAAAATTTAAACATATTGATAACTAGTTAGGAGATTAAATCAGTATCAAAAATCTCCTTACCAAGAAAAATTCTAGACTTGATGGCTTCAAAGGTGATATCCACCTAACATTTAAAGACTTAACAATAATGACAGTAATTCCAACAATTTGGTGAGAATATTATTTAATTTTACAAGATCACCATTATAGTGATACTAAAGCCAGAGAAAAGCACTATCAGAAAACTACTCACTAATGGCCATTGTAAACATGGATTCAACAAGTCTTAACAAAATACTCACAAACCAAATTCAGCTACATATTTAAAAGATTACATGGCACAAGAAAATTAAGCTTATGCCTCGGACATAAGGATGGTTCAGCAAACAAATATCAATGAATTAATACAATACATTAACAGAATGAAGGGAAAAAGCATGATCACCTCATTCATTGATGCAAAAAATAATCTCATAGAATTGAACACACACATTCATACTGAAACACTCAACAAACTAGGAATAGATGTACACTACCTTAACATAATAAAAGCCATAAATAATAAACTCACAAAAAATATACTAAATGTTGAAACACCAAAATCTTTTCACCTAAGACTGAAACAAATCAAAGATACCCACTTTTGCCACTTCTATTCAACACCATACTGGATGTTCTAGCCAGAGCAGTAAATGAATAAATAAATTTAAAGTATCTATATTGGAAAGGAAAAATTATCTTTGCATACATTATAATCTAATATATAGAAAATAGAAAATCCTAAAGATAGCAAAAAAAAAACCCTTAGAATTAATAAATTAATTCAGCAAAGAAGCAGAATACAAACCTACACACAAAAATAAGTTGCATTTCTATTCAGTAACAATGAACAATCTGAAAACTGCAAAAATATTTCATTTGAAATGACATCAATTTAATAGAAATAATTAGCCAAGAAGATGAAAAACTTGTACAATGAAAATTCCAAAATACTGCTGAAAGAAATTAAAGGAAACATCAATAAATAGAAACATATCCTATGTTCAAGAATTGGAAGACTTACTATTGTTAAAATGTGACTACTGTCCAAAATGATCTACAGACTCAAAGTAGTCACTATCAAAATTCCAATGAAATTTTTTTCCAAAAATCAAGAAACTCATCTGAAAATTCATATGAAATCTCAAGGAACCACAAATAGCTAAATGAATTCTGAAAAGTAAGAACGTTGGACTACTCACATTACCTGAATTCAAAACTTACTACAACCTTACAATAATGAAAAGAGTGTTGCACTGGCACAAGGAAATACAGACTCACAGAAAAAAAAGAGTCCAGAAATAGACCAGCATAAAAATAGTCAAGTGATTTTCAACAAGGATACCAAGACCATTCAATCAAGAAAAGAAAATATTTTCAACAAATAGTACTGAGACACTGAGTATCCACAATGCAAACAAATGAAGTCAGACCCTTACCTATCACCATATATAAAAATTAACTAAAAACAGATCCATGACTGATCTAAATGAGAGACTTAAATCATAAAATTCTTAGAAGAAAACATTAGAAAACAACTTCATGGCATTGACTTTGGCAAAGATTTTTGGCATATGATACCAAAGGCACAGGTATCAAGAGAAACAACAGAAAATTCAACATCCATTCATAAAAACTCTCATCGAAGTTTGTATAGAGGGAATATATATCAACATAATACAGGCCAATTATGGCAAAAACCAAAGCTTACATCATATTCAATAGTGAAAAGCTGGAAATCTTCCTCTAAAGTCAGGGACAAGACAAGGATGCCCACTCTTCAGACTTCTATTCAACATAGTCTAGGAAGTCTTAGCCACAGCATTCAGACAAGAAAAAGAATAAAAAGTACCTAAATTGGCAGAAAGGAAGGAAATTGTCAATGTTTGCAGATAATATGGTATTATTTATAGAAAACCCTAAAGTCTCCACAAAAATACTATTAGAACAAATAAATGGATTCAGTAAAGTTTCAAGATACAAGATTAATATACAGAAATTTGTTGTTTTTGTATACATGAATAATGAACCTGAAGAAGGAGAAAGCAAGAAAAAAAGCCATTTAAAATCTCATCAAAAAGAATAAAATGCCTAAGAATAAATTTAACCAAGGAAGTGAAAGACTTATATTCTGAAAAGTATAAAACAGTGATGAAGGAATTTGAAAATGATACAAAAAAGTAGAAAAATAGATGCTTTTGGATTGGAAGAATTAAGATTGCTAAAATGATCATACTACTCAAAGTGATCTATTTATTTAATGCAAATTTGGTCAAAATAACCATGAAATTTCTCACAGAACTAGAATAATTCTAAAATTTATATGGCACCATGAAAGACCCCAGTCTGCCAAAGAAATCTTCAGAAAAACAACAAAGCTGGTGGTATCATCCTCCCAGACTTCAGACTATATTACAAAGCTACAGTAATTAAAACAGCATGGTAATGGTACACACACAAAAAAAAGACAGATAGATCAATGAAGCACAATAGAGACCTCAGAAATAAACTTACTCAGTTATTAGCAATTAATATACAACAAAAGTGGCAACACTATACAATGGAGAAGAGACAGTCTCTTTAATAAGTGGTTCTGGGGAAAGTGGACACTAATATGTAAAAGAAAAAAATTAGAGCATTTTATTATATCATATATAAAAGTAAACTCAAAATGGAGTAAAGACCTAAATAGAAGACTAGAAATCACAAAGTTCTTAGAAAAAAACACAGGAAGAACACCATTTGAAATAAACTGCAGCAATATTTTATTTTGGCATCTGGCTCCTAAGGCAAAAGAAAAAACAACAACAAAAATGAGACTTAATTAAAAT
Organism: Neotragus moschatus; assembly: GCA_006410615.1. Lineage (NCBI taxonomy): Eukaryota > Metazoa > Chordata > Mammalia > Artiodactyla > Bovidae > Neotragus > Neotragus moschatus. The sequence goes on from SJYA01000464.1 coordinate 119,199, forward strand.
TGAAAGCTTTTCACAACAACAAATATAACCATCAATAAAACAAAGACAACATATACAAAGGAAGAATATATTTCAAGTGATATGAACAATAAGGGGTTAATATCCAAAATATATTGTTTAGATCATATAACTCAATATCAAAGAAACAATCAAATTAAAAAATAAAAACTGGGCAAAGAGTTGACTAGACAATTTCCAAAGAAGACATACAGATAGCCAACAGGCATGTGAAAACATGCCTGATGTTACTACTGATCAAACAACTGTGAATCAAAACAACAAACAGGTTATCACCTCACACTTGTCAAAATGGCTATAATCACTATGTCGACAACTAACAAGTGTTGGTGAGGATATGGAGAATATGGAAAGCTTTTTACACTGCTAGTGGAAATGTAAATAGGTGTAACCACTATGAAGAAAACCACAGAAGTTCCTCAAGATACTAAACATAAAGCATACTTTATGATATTAAGATAAAGATACTAAACATAAAAACATTATATAACCCAGCAATTCCACTCTGGGGTATTTATCTGAAAAAAGATGAAAACAGAAATTTGAAAGATACATCACCCCCATATTCATAACAGCATTATTTACAAAACATGGAAGCAACCTAAGTGTGCAGCAGATACAATACTAAAGAAGATGTGTTTACATATAGTTCAGTTCAGTTCAGTCACTCAGTCATGTCTGACTCTTTGCGAACCCATGAATGGCAGCATGCCAGGCCTCCCTTCCATCACCAACTCCTAGAGTTCACTCAGACTCACCTCCATTGAGTCAGTGATGCCNGAATGAAACCACTGAGGTATACTTAATGGAGAAATATATCAACTTAAAAATTAAAAATAAATTTTAAAAGACACAAATAAAAGATTATACTACCGGAAGCACTGCAAAGAATTAGTTTCCAGAGGATTAGAGAACACAAAGAAAGAAAACCTGAAATTTACAAGAGGAAATCTTCTGACAAAAAAGGATTGCCCTGAGGAAATAAAGTCTGCCTACATCTATCTGGGCTTGGTTTGTAGCAAATGCAACAGAAGAAACAATGTATGAAACAGAGTTAAGTAAACCTTACTCAAGGAACACAGAAAGACCCCTGCTATGTACAACATAAGGAGGGGCAATGATGCAGCATGAGGCTATACAGGTAGACAGCAGTCAGATCTCACAGGACCTTCTGATTAATTAAGCAGCTTGGCAGTTTAACAAATTATTTTTTTTTTCTCTCTTGATTTTATCTCTTTTCATGTGACCCTGGACCTGTGAGCTTTAAGCAGGGGTACAAGGAAACAGGAAAGAGGTGTACATATATTTCTAAAAGATTACTTTGGCTGCAGCATCAAATTAAAGGAATATAACAATGAATGCAGAAGAACTATTAGGGAGGCTATGGCAGTAATCCATAGGATTACTCCATAGGAGGAGAGGTGGTAAAATCTAAACTGGTTGAGAAGGAGATGTAGAGACAGTCGGGGAAAAAAATGGAGAAGCAGATGATTCCAAGAAATATTTAAGAGATAAAACCAACAAGTCCCTACTTTAAAATAAAGTGCTTGCCTCTCTTCCAATTTAAGCTCTGCACCTACAAATCCTTTGTAGACCTGGTTTGTGTACAATTTTTCCTATATGAATCAACTAAAATTTGTCTCTGCAAGAGAGAAGTGGGGAGAAGAGAAAGAGGCATTTAGCTCACCATTTCAAATAAGCAGTGAAAGTTTACATTGGAAAGGAAGGAAGGAGAACTGTTTGCTATGAGTAATGCTACAGGGTTTGCTTATAAACAGACAATGAAGCCATGAGTAAAAGATGTAAAGCATATTCATTCAACAGGTCCAAAGCTACAAGAAAATAGATACTGTCAAGAGAAAAGGTAATTTGACTCAAAATTACAAGGTCAATGAGACCCTTGTGATGAATGTGAATTAGAATGGAAGCTGAAAATAAAGAATGTATACAAATATAAACTGTTTTAATGGCTGAATGAGATTAAGGGAGAAAGGCAGTTTTGCATGGCTGCTATTAGGAACTCCCACTGGAATTCACTGGACTGTGTATACAAGTATCAGCTACTAACAGAAGTAGTATGTTAAATGTGAAGGTCACTTTGCAATCCATTTTTACTATACAATGATGAGAGAAATACTGTTAAATTGATCAAGGGATAACTGGAGCAAAGAATCACTATCCCAATACTATTTTTAAACACTGAGCTATACAAACCGACTACAGAAGGCAGGACCGTATTTGTGGTAGACAGCTGGCTAGCTGTCCACACAAATTTCTGTATCCCTTCCATAGTATAAAGTTGCCCTGGGAACTGTTGCCCAGCAAGATTTTATTTCCCAGCCTTTCTTGTATCTAGCAAAAATGAATGTGAGTAGAACCATGTGAGTCACTGCCAGGTCAGTTTTTAAGAAGCAGGTGTGAATTTTGCATGTTCTCTTTGTTTCAGGCAGCTAGATGCAGAAGACAAAAGAGTCTTAAGGATTTGCAAGGCCCAAAGATGGGCAGTGTGTGGACCTTAAATCACTGTAGAAGATAAGCCATCTACCAACCAAAAATACCAGCATGTTATGCATCTATGTAAAAAATAAACTTCAATTGTGTTAAGACACTGAAATTTTGGACTTTGTTATAGCAGTAAGCATTACTCTAATATCTGCTTGGATTATGTAACTGGATCTTTAGGTTTCCTTTTTTAGCATGTATTTTTATGTACTTCAGGAAAATACTTCTGCTAAGCTAAAACACAAACCTGGAAGTTTGCCACAAGAGAAAGTCCTAAACAACTCAGTAATCCAAGTACAAGGCCAGCCTTGTTTAATCTGATGATTCGATTCTCTTCAGGATTTAGAGCATGAACTTGCTTATAACGAACATAAATGGTCGCAACACCTGGGAAAAGACAATTGGAAAAACAAAAAAGTAATGAATAAGGAATAAAGCTGCCAATAAAGAGCTCACAAAAGTCAGTGGTATCTAGAACATGGAGTTCCCCCCGCCCCCACTCCACACCTTGACCCTGCTGCATGTGGGATCTTAGTTCCCTGACCAGGGATCAATCCCATGCCCCCTGCATTGGAAGCTCAGTCTTAACCACTAGACCACTAGGGAAGTCTCAAGAAGCATAGTTTCCATTTAAAGATAATCTGAGAGAAGAAAAAATAAAATAAGCAAAAAACCAGCTGTAGTTTCTAAAGAACTTTTAAGATTATACTGTAGAGAAATGCAAATCAAAACCACAATGAGGTACCATTTCATGCCAGTCAGAATGGCTGCGATCCAAAAGTCTACAAGCAATAAATGCTGGAGAGGCTGTGGAGAAAAGGGAACCCTCTTACACTGTTGGTGGGAATGCAAACTAGTACAGCCACTATGGAGAACAGTGTGGAGATTTCTTAAAAAACTGGAAAGAAAACTGCCATATGACCCAGCAATCTCACTGCTGGGCATACACACCGAGGAAACCAGAATTGAAAGAGGTACATGTACCCCAATGTTCATTGCAGCACTGTTTATAGTAGCCAGGACATGGAAGCAACCTAGATGTCCATCAGCAGATGAATAGATAAGAAAGCTGTGTACATATACACAATGGAATATCATGCAGCCATTAAAAAGAATACATTTGAGTCAGTTCTAATGAGGTAGATGAAACTGGAGCCGATTATACAGAGTGAAGTAAGCCAGAAAGAAAAACACCAATACAGTAAACTAACACATATATATGGAATTTAGAAACATGGCAACGATAAGCCTGTATGCGAGACAGCAAAAAGAGACACAGATGTATAGAACAGTCTTTTGGAATCTGTGGGAGAGGGAGAGGGTGGGATGATTTGGGAGAATGGCATTGAAACATGTATAATATCACATAAGAAACGAATCGCCAGGCTAGGTTCGATGCAGGATACAGGATGCTTGGGGCTCGTGCACTGGGATGACCCAGAGAGATGGTATGGGGAGGGAAGTGGGAGCGTGGTTCAGGATTGGGAACACGTATACATGCGTGGTGGATTCATGCTGGCAAAACCAATACAGTAAAGTAAAATAAAAATATTTCAGCAAATGAAAAGATTGCCTCAAAATTAATTTTAAAAATTGGGAAATGTAAAAAAAAAAAGATTGTACTGTAAAACTACTATTATCTCTGTGTGACTAAGCAAGTTCTTTGCTTCCTGTAGGCCTCACGTTAAAACTATTTTGGAAAAATTTAAGAGGTGAGTTTGATGTTTTCTGAAAATCTCTAAAAATACATGTTATATAAAGCACAAACTGGGGGTTTCCCAGGTGGTGCTAGTGGTAAAGAACACACCTGCCAATGCAGGAGATATAAGAGATATGGATCCCTGTGTCAGGAAGATTCTTTGGAGGAGGGGATGGCAACCACGCAATATTCTTGCCTGGAGAATACCATGGAAAGAGGGCCTGGCAGGCTACGGTCATTGGGGTCCCAAAGAGTCAGATATAAGTAAAGCAACTTCACACAAACTATTACATATGATTAGCATTAAAGTCTAAAGTAATTAGTTTGAAGAATATGGATAAGATAGATATAGGTGAAAAAACACCCAAGGATTATTTGCCTCACTCTCATTTAATTTCAAATTGCTACAACTTGGCTCAATCAGATACAGTAGTCAGTAACACAGGAAAAAAAACCAAAACCCCACTTGACTGTCCTTACTGGTTAAGAAAGGACCAAATTAAACCTTCCATGGCAAAAATATTGCCAAAGAACTAAAAGTGTAGGAAACATAACAGAGATATACCTTCTTACAGACATACTTCTGAAATTGTAGTTATAAGATGAACTTCTGTACAATGAAATAATTTTTTTTAACTTAAGTGTTTGCCCTGAGCAAATAATAAACATGATATGGAAAAATGCAAATATTTAAAAACAATCACAATTGGTGGAAAAAGCATTATTTTAGTAAACCATTAATACAAAAATTAACTCAAAAAATAATGAAAGGAATGTAAAATAGTATGGTAGAACTCCATTTCTTTGGCATTAGAATATCACTCAAAAATCAAAAGAGTTTCATAGCTATTCTCAAACTTCTCAATTGCTTATCTTAAAGGAATTTTGTTGAGGTTACTTGTGGTCAGTGTGTAGATAGCTCTTTGTCCTCTACTGGTTGCTTAAGAAATCCCCTTAAGACCCCAAAGACTATTTGGTTATACTTTACAGCTTCTATTTGCATGAGTAGTCAAATAGCTCTACAGATATTTTTAAAAGATTTATTTCCATAATTTAGCATTTCTAGACATTGTTTTTACTTTAAAAGAAACATATCTGCCATCAATAATTTAGTGATGATAATCTTCCTTCAATGTAACCAGCAAGTAAAACAAATAACCCAACAGTAAAGGGCAATTCAGCTATAAATTTTGATTCCCAAAATCATTCTTGCTACTTACATAAAACTGCGGCAATATTTAACATTGCCCCAAACAAGCATTTTTCTGGAGCCACTGTACCAGTGTCACTAGAAGAAAAAAGAAATAGGTATGAGGATTTCTCATATTAGATTTAGATATACACGTGTATTTCTTCTAATGGATAAGAAAAAAAGAGGTTATTTCAAATCCTTTATCTTTTTATAAATTCCATGACTCAATCCTTAATTTTATAATGAGAACATGACAATTTCAGCTCTCAGTATTCGATGTTCACTTTTTTCTCATATCACTTAAGGTCATTTCTTTTTCATATAACAGAATTCACTATAAATTGATAAAATAGCTATCCTTGTCATGTTGAGGTTGCATTACTAACTTACATCAGTCAGGTACCATGTTTATCTGTCTCATCTGAATATTCCCTAAATACCAAAGATCCTTTCAGATTCTTTGGGCATCTATTGTTCTCTGCCTATAACTAACACCTAATTGTTTCTTGATTACTTTTTAAAAATATTTATCAAACACCTAACAGGATTGTCAGACAGCATTTTAGGGACAAAAACACTGGAAATAAAAGAGACAAAGCCCTTGCCTTTGCTCTTCTGGAGATTCCACTCAAGGCCAGTTTTGAGTTCTCTCCTCTCTACAGCCTAAGTGACTCACACAGCTTCCACTCCAGACTTCTATTAAAATCATAGATCACACTGTATTGCAATATGTCTGTTTACACGTCTGTCTTTCAGTGCAGGATGAAATGCATAGATCCTGATTAACAGCCCACCATTTACTAACCGGGGAACCTTGAGTATGTTCTATGTATACCCACAGTTGCCCCCTATCTAAAAAACGAAGCTAGCAATTCCTTCCCAGACTCATCAGATCAACATAAGGAAATGAAACTGTGGTCATGCATGTAAAGTATCTAGCATAGCTGCAGGCACACAGAAGACACTCTGTGAATGTTAGTTCCTTCCCGTTTCCTCATATTGAAAAGATTAAAAAGACAGTCTTTATCCTCAAATTGAAGTACTATAGGAAGCAGATAAGAAGGATCTCAACCGTGATAATGGTAATTTTAAAAGAGAGGAAAGTCATATCTGCTAAGGAATCAATAATAAATATCTGGTGAATATTTGGATCAGGTTTAGGAAAGTAAAGTATCAAATACTGATTCAAAGGACTGCTCCTTCCCATTCTACAATGTTTCTTAAGACACAAAAGATTTTGTTACTCTTTGATCATCTTCAGAGAGTAAGGATTGTCTTTGCTTCTACCTTTCAAATTTTCAAGAATAAATGCATATGTATTATTCTTATAATCAGAAAAAAATCCATGGAACTTCCCTGGTGGTCCAATGGTTAAAACTCTGTGCTTCCAAGGCACGGGGCATGGGTTTGATCCATGGCCATGGAACTAAGATCCCACAAGCTGCATGGTATCGCCCAAAAATAAAAATAAATTAGAAAAAAAAAAATCCATAATTTTAACTGTGGTATTCCAAATGATGCTCCTATTTTAGATTACTTATAAGTAAATAACTTATGGGGCTTCCCAGGTGGCTCAGATGGTAAGGAATCTGCCTGCAATGCAGGAGACATGGGTTCAATCCCTGGGTCAGGAAGATCCCTTGGAGAAGGGCATAGCAAACCACTCCAGTATTCTTGCCTGGAGTACTCTATGGACAGAGGAGCCTGGTAGGCTACAGTCCATGGGGTTGCACAGAGTCAGATATAACTGAGTGACTGACACTTTCACTTTCAAGTAAACAACAGCATGCACTTCCAAGATGGCTGGCTAAGTGTGCTCTGGATCAGAATGACAAACTGGCCTACAAATAAAAATAGCCAAGCCCATCACCTCATCAGCACTGCATTTCAACCCAGTGGTCATTACGCATCATTAAAAAAAATATCTGATCACTATTATACGTTACTTATATTATTATGCATATATTAAACACAAGTTCTTTTCTTTTTTTGCCCACATAGCGTGGTTTGTGGGATTTCAGTTCCCCAACCAGGGATCAAACCCAGGCCCTTGGTAGTGAAGTGAGGAGCTCTGACCACCAGACCACCAGGGAATTCCCAAATAAAAGTTTAAATATTTTGAAATATAAAATACATAGACATTCTAACAATTTCTTCTTATACCCCAGTGGCTAGTCTCATGCACCCTACCTACACATTCATAACTCGAACCAAGAGAACACCTGAAGCACACTTGCAGAATTGTCTCTGAACTGTGAATTATCCCTGAGGTGAAATGTATATTTCGTTATGTCGTATGGGGAGTGTAACAATGAAGTCTTGCAAGTAGGGTCTATGAGCTGAAAGGAACTTTGCAGAGTATTTAGTCTAACTCTATCATTTTTCAGATGAAGACAATGAGCCTAGGAGAAGGAAACATAAGTACCACTGAGTTTACATACGTTAAAATGTGGGAAGAAATTCTCCAGATAATAATACTAAGTTCATTAGCAAAAATAAAATTAAAAGGCAGAACAGAGACAGAAAAGGAAGTGTCTAGTCTTCTGTCAGAAAATCACATGCAGTACCCCATCAGAGAACTGAAACTCTGATGAAGAACTCAATGGCCTCAAATTATAAAGAGCTCTTAGAAATGAAAGCAAATTCTCTAAGGGGAAATAAAAATCATGAAAGACTCTCACGAATATGTATGCTCTCTTGGAGTTACTAAAGAATGAACTGGCACTTTAAGCTATAGGTCCTTAGATCAGAGTAATGAACAGTGGCGACTTATCAAAATTATTCCTAGAACTGGAAACTTTATATCGTTGGATTTTATAAATCTTCTTAAAGTAGACTCAATCTGTTGGTGACCTGTGTGCTACATCATACCATTGTGGAAACAATAAATGAAATGGCATTGCCTTGATCTCTTCTTGACATTTAAAACAGATAAATTTAGCCTTTATCACCTTTAAGAAGTGCTCTATTTTCTGTGTTGGAAAGGTTATTTTTCAGAGGGTAAACAAACAAATGAAACAACTACGACAAACAACCAAACTGGGAGGAAATCGACCAAGTCGTTAATCATTCCTGGGGGGCAGAAACTAGAGGCACGCTGGAAAAGATTTGAATTTCACTTTTATAATCACTCTAGTACTGTTTAAAATGTGTTATAATAAGAACATATTGCCTTTATAACTGGGGAAAAAAAAGATTATGGACATAGCACATGTAATCAAGTACTCATATTTAAATCACAAGTAGTTTTGATATTTCAAAAACATTATTAACAAAGTTAGATACTTAGTATGTCAGAAAAATCTAGGCAACATGTCATAAAGAGTAAGAGCATAGTCTCTAGATTATGGTCAAACTGGTCAAACTGAATCTTGGTTCCATCAATTACTGAGTCATATGCCCTTGAACAAACAACCTCCTTGGACCTCTTTTCTTCCTCTATCAAATGGGGGTAATAGTTCCTAACTCAAAGTGTGGCTGTAAAGATTCAATTATTTATGACCTGTTTAAGAAGAATGCTTAGAATATTATCTTGTACACAGTAAGCAAATCAATTGATATTTGCCATTACCATTATCTTTGAAAGAAAGTGAAACTGTTAGTCACTCAGTCGTGTCCGACTCTTTGAGACTCCATGGACTGTAGCCCGCCAGGCTCCTCTGTCCATGGAATTCTCCAGGCAAGAATACTGGAGTGGGTTGCCATGCCATCCTCCAGGGGATCTTCCTGACCAGGGATGGATCTCGAGTCCCCCGCATTGCAGGCAGATTCTTATTACTGTTGTTCTAGTATTTTCGAATTGTAAAGGGAAAATAATTCTAACTCTAACTCCTGAAACCTAGAATTCTTATTTGGAAAACAGGCATTGAGGTGTCACAACTCACTAAGTGAACCTTAACCATCTGTCTCCATATTTCTCTATCACACAGAAAGAACCAAATACAACTTCCTTTTTCTGCTTTTATTATTGTAATATAAAACATAAAACATAAAATTTGAATTTCAAAATGTTAAAATTAAATGTTGAGTTCAATATTAAAACATGAATGATACATACCATCTCCACAAAAGAAAACATTTGACTGACCTGATATAAGGCAAAACAGGGTCAACATGGTGAAGTGTGATAGCAGTGATATATGAAAATATGAAAGCAGCTGCCGTCCAAATTACAAGAGCTGAAGGAAGGAAACTGAGGCCTTGCTGAAACCACCACATCTCAAACAGGTCTCCTGAGGCAGGAAAAAAAAAAACAAATTAGGTAAGATTTATAGAGTATTTCATCTATTCTACTTCAGCCATCCCATCCCACAAAACTGTACTTTTCATCCTCAGCTGTTTCACTTCTGATCAATTCGCACACCATCTACTGACACCTATTCTCCTTCAGTTTCGTAGTAAATGGAACCAGGAATCAACCACTTTCTGTATCCAGACACTATCTCTCTACCTCATCTTTCCATACATAATCAATTACCAAGGACTCTTAACTTCACCTCTTGGATTTCCTCAAATCTGCCCCTCCTCTCCATCTTCACTGCTACCACTCTACCTAAACCACCACCATTTCTTGACCAGATTATTATTGTAACCTTCTAAATGATCCTCCCTTAGTCTGGACCACAACCAACCCAAACNTACATAATCAATTACCAAGGACTCTTAACTTCACCTCTTGGATTTCCTCAAATCTGCCCCTCCTCTCCATCTTCACTGCTACCACTCTACCTAAACCACCACCATTTCTTGACCAGATTATTATTGTAACCTTCTAAATGATCCTCCCTTAGTCTGGACCACAACCAACCCAAACTCTACTATATTTTTAAAAAGCATTCTAATTCTAAAATACCAATCTGATCACTTTATTCTCCTCCAGAGAACCTTTCAGTGCCTCCCCCCATGCCCTTACAAGTATTCTTTCCTTCTTAACATGGCCTATGGACTTNAAATTACTATTACACATGTGAAAATAATTTCATATTTGTAGGAGTATCTTCTCATAGTGTGACAGACTACAATTCAGTATTTCCCATGAACTCTATAAAAACTTATACTCTTATCTCCACGATTCTTGAACATGTTCAGCTTCCTCATCTCACACTGACCTTCCAAATAATGAAACCTCAGCCATTTTTGACTTGTACTTCTCTTTAACTCTGATCATCTGACTTGCTACTAAATATGTACATCTAAACCTTGCTAAATAAGTTTCTTTTCCTTTATCCCTAGAGTCACCATTGTACACCCAATTTGAGTAATTTCCTGTCTGAATCATCATAATCTCTTTTCTGTTCTTTCTTCCTGTCATCCCTTAACATTCTATCAATTTTACTCCTCTATTTAGTTAATCATACTAGTTCCCTGGGGCTTCCCTCATGGCTCAGGTCGTAAAGAATCTTCTTGCAATGCAGGAGACCCAGGTTCAAGACCTGATTCAGAAAGATCCCTGGGAGAAGGAAATGGCAACCCACTCCAGTATCCCTGCCTGGAGAAATTCCATGGACAGAGGAGCCTGGTGGGCTACAGTCCATGGGGTCGCAAAGAGTCGGACATGACTGAGCAACTAACAGTTTCACATTGGATGCCTTGCTTGGGAACTCTCCCTAGGCAGTAAATTAGAGCCCTTGTTTCCCATCTCTCAGGGATCACTCCCAGCTCCTTCACCTGATGCCAATTCCTTGCGAAGTTCCTACAGGACTTTCCCCAGCATGTTTCCGGACAATAATTCTTAATTTCTATAAATTTTTAGTAACTTCTAAAATTTTGAATTTAAAATCTTTAGGAATCTAGTTTAGAATTTGTTGGTTTTTTTTTTTTTTTCCCAATTTTTGGCCTATGAGCTCCTATTTAGATGATCTTAATTGGAAGTATTCTAAAAGGTTTAGATTAAGGCTGACTCATTCCAGAGAGGGTCTGTATTTTTTCCAGGTACTCTGGCACATTATGAACTTGGGTTGACTTTAATTTCTCGGCTTCCCAGTTTTTCAGATCATGTATACAAGTAAATTTAAACTTTGAACCTGAGTGATGACAGGCCCTATAGTTTTAAGTTCTTATGTGGTATCTTTATTCCCCCACCTGGAGCTGTGATAAAAGGAACAAATTTGTGATCCCTCTTTGCCAGGAAGGAGATATTTTTTCCTAGCCCATCTTTCATTGAATATGTAGAGGCTCCCGGTTGATTTGAGGGGAGAGGTGGTTTTCCAAGGCCACGAGTTGTACAACTGCAAATGGGAATATTTACACTTTTTTTTTTTTTTTAAATGAAAAAGTCATTCCCTGATACACAGGCATCACCTACACAAACTATATAACATGAACGGTGTCTCTAGAAGTTATACATCCAGGAGGTCAAAGGGTTATGAATTTCTATCTAACTTGGGTGGTAACAGGGGAGCCTATCATTTATCTGTAATTGTACTTTACTTCAAAGCCCCCTCAAAAGACACACTACTAGTTTACTACCCTGGTGTCAACTCTCTCTGACTTTTTAGCCCTGGGAATTTCTCCTTCTTTCCTATGAGGACTGCTATACATTTACAAGGCTAATATAATTTATTCAGCATTTGGGTGTTTTGGCAAAAGGGATTTTCAAAAGATTTTGTCCACCCTATTGCTAGAAGCATGACCTCTTCTTAACAAAAACAAACAAACAAACAACAACAAAAAAAACACCAAAACTCCCAGAATCCCAAGGGCTGTGTTAATCTCAGGTATGTTGGAGGCTGTGGTCGCAGTCAAGTTCCAGAATATGGGATAAAGTCAGAGAAGAGAGTAGGAGTACTGGAGATAGATGATTCATTTTGTTCGAAGTTGGGGAAAGCACTGTCTTTGTCCAGGGAGAATGGGAAAGCCTATTTTATTTTACTTTTTTGGCCTTGCCATGCAGCTTGCAGGATCTCAGTTTCTGGACCAGGGACTGAACCCAGGCCATGGCAGTGAAAGCCTGGTACTCTTAATTACTGGGCCACCAGAGAATTCCCACATGACCTCTGCCTTTAATTGTTTGTACATGTCCAAATCTTTCCTATTCTTCAAAATCGGGCTGAGATACCATATGCACACAACCTTCCCTAATCCATTTGGATCTGGAAATAAACATTCCTCCTTCTCAGAACATCTGACTTGCACATCTCTTACAGCTCATTTTCTTTGACAATATAAGAACTGAGGAGGGTGTCAGAAGTGGATAAAATCCTTGATGAGGAATTCCCCTTCTCTACTCACAGAATAGGGACTTGCCCATAAAATGTACTCAATAACCCAAACCAGATCCTCATAAACCCCAAAAAGGTTCATGATTTTTCCATTTCAGTTAACAGGGCAAGCGATCCCCAACTTACAGTAGTTCATCTTTACGATGGTGCAAAAGCAATTTACATTCAGTAGAAATCACACTTCAAATTTTGCCCTTTTCCTAGCCTAGTGATATGCACTAGGTCCTGGTGACCTAGTGACAAGATGCAGCTCCTGGTCATTTGCAACCATTCTTATTCCTAGCTACCACTGCTGCTGCTAAATTGCTTCAGTCGAGTCTGACTCTGTGCGAACCCATAGACGGCAGCCCACCATGCTCCCCGGCCCCTGGAATTCTCCAGGCAAGAACACTTGGGTGGGTTGCCATTTCCTTCTCCAATTCATGAAAGTAAAAAGTGAAAGTGAAGTCACTTAGTCATGTCCAACTCTTAGCAACCCCATGGACTGCAGCCTACCAGGCTCCTCTGTCCATGGGATTTTCCAGGCAAGAATACTGGAGAGGGGTGCCATTGCCTTCTCCACTAGCTACCACTGTAAACACTCAAATAAGATTCTCATTTCTTTTGGCCTGTGTTTTTCCTTCCCCTCCATCCATTCTACACACACTGCCAAATTAACTTTCCTAAAACATATTTCTGCTCAAAAACTTCTTTAAATAAAATCGTGTGGACTTGGGCAAGCTTCATTAATTTCTCTGAACCAGTTTCTCCTTTGAAAAATGACAATAATATTATTGGCAAAGGCTGTACTGTCCAATACAGTCAGTACCAGCCACAGGCAAAGAGCTGACTCACTGGAAAAGATACTGATGCTGGGAAAGACTGAAGACAAAAGGAGAAGGGGGCGGCAGAGGATGAGATTGTTAGATAGCATCAGACTCAATGAACAAACTCGGGGAGTCAGTGGAGGACAGAGGAGCCTGGCTTGCTGCAGTCCACGGGGTCACAAAGAATGGAATAACTTAGCGACTGAATAACAACAACAAAGCCACATGTGACTATTGAAATTAAAAATTTCAGCTCCTCAGTTGTACTAGATGCATTTCAAGTGCTCAGAAGCCACAGCTGTAGCTACCATACGGGATGGTGAAAATATGGAACATTTCCATTATCATGGAAAATTTCTATTGGACAGCGCTGGATCACTATTACAGGGATTACACTGACATGGCACAAGTAAAGAACCTAAACACTTACTGATACTGGTACCTTTTAGTATTAACTGTTAAATGCTCTAAAAGAACACCTGCTTCAGAGAGGTTTANAAATATGGAACATTTCCATTATCATGGAAAATTTCTATTGGACAGCGCTGGATCACTATTACAGGGATTACACTGACATGGCACAAGTAAAGAACCTAAACACTTACTGATACTGGTACCTTTTAGTATTAACTGTTAAATGCTCTAAAAGAACACCTGCTTCAGAGAGGTTTATTCAAGAAGTAAATGAGATAATATATGTAAAGATGCTCTCATGGGTGGTCAGTAAACATTTGTTCCTCTTTTAGAATGTAAAAGATGAAAGCTCACAAAATACCAGTCTTCAAATATGCCCAAACTTGCACCTTTCTATAAATCCTGAAACTCATATATAAACAAAATAGAGGCTGTTTCAATAAAACATGTAAAACTTCAAGTCAATGCACCAATATTGCTCAAAGGGTAGAGCACTATGCTATTAATTTTTTCTTTAAAGAGTTGATATGTATTTTATAATAATATATAGAATTAAATAATATTTTAAATCTGGGATATCAATTTTCTCATTCTTTCTCACAGTAGACACCTTTCACTGATCTCAAAAAGGATAAAATTAAATCAAGAATACTGAGTTCCCTCCCACAAAAGGAAAAACAATAATGAGGAAAAAAATGATAGCTTATTATTAAGCCAAACAGAGCACTGACCAGTCCCTGAGATGCAATGGGAAGAATAGAGTTGTAAGATCAGGTTTACGTAAGTGCAAATCTCAGCTTTATCACATCCCAGCTGTACAATTTCAGGCAAATTACTTAGCTTCTCTGAGTTTCAGTATTCTGATTTGTAAAGTAGTTATTCCTTAGAGTAGTACAGAGTAAACATACAAATAATCATGATGCTCCTGCTCAATCACTAAGTCATGTCCAACTCTTTCTGACCCTATGGACTGTAGACTGCTGGCTCCTCTGTCCATGGGATTTTCCAGGCAAGAATATTGGAGTAGGCTGCCATTTCCTCCTCCAGGGGATCTTCCTCATCCAGGGATGGAACCTGTATCTCCAGAATTCCCTGCACTGGCAGGCAGATTCTTTACCACTGAGACACCTGTGAAGCCCCGTAATAATGATAGGTGATTTATCAACTCTGTACAACCACAATTAGCCACAAGGATGGGGAATGACAATTATGTGAATCATCTTAGATTTCTATCTCCTTAGGTTTTGAAGGTTCTAGTTATCTAAATTGACAATTTAGAGGAAAAGCAGGAGCAAATGGTTGCTGTTCAGCCACTCAGTCGTATCCAACTGTTTGGGACCCCATGGATTGCAGTATGCCAGGCTTTCCTATCCTTCACTATCTCCTGAAGTTTGCTCAACTCATGTTCACTGAGTTGGTGGTGCCATACAACCATCCCATCCTCTGTCACCCCTTTCTCCTGCCCTCAATCTTTCCCAGCATCAGGGTCTTTTCCAATTAGTCAGCTCTTCGCATCAGCTGGCCAAAGTATGAGAGCTTCAGCTTCAGCGTCAGTCTTTCCAGTGAACACTCAGGTTTGATTTCCTTTAGGACTAACTGGTTTGATCTCCTTGCTGTCCAAAAGATTCTCAAGAGTCTTCTTCAGCACCATAGTTTGAAAGCATCAATTCTTTGGCACTCAGCCTTCTTTATGGTCCAATTCTCACGTCCGTACATAACTACTGGAAAAACCATAGCTTTGACTATACCGACCTTTGTTGGCAAGGTGATGTCTCTGATTTTTAATACTCTAAGTTTGTCATAGCTTTTCTTTCAAGGAGCAAGCCTCTTTTAATTTCATGGCTACAGTCACCATCCACAGTGATTTTGGAGCCCAAGAAAACGAAGTCTTTCACTGTTTCCATTTTCTCCCCATCTATTTGTCATGAAGTGATGGGACCAGATGCCATGATGTTAGTTTTTTGAATGTTGAATTTGAAGCCGGCTTTTTCACTGTCCTCTTTTACCTTTATCAAGAGGCTCTTTAGTTCCTCTTGGCTTTCTGCCATTAGGCTAGTCTTATCTGCATATCTGAGGTTATTGGACAAATGGTTTACCAGTTTGCAAAGGTCCACTGAGAAATTTAAGTGCACAGAGGTGAGGAAGACTACTGTTGCCTATGTATCATCACACTGAAAAGCTGGAAGCACTGCCAACCAAGCAAAATTGGAATTTTAATGCTTAATAATTTAAGAAACCTTTCAAGATTCTTGAAAATATGCAGGAATAACCTTCACATAGCAATGACAGAAACATTTAACAAAATGTTGTTGCATTTTTCACCTATCTTATCTCTGCTTTCCTTGAAGACCCCTGAATCAGAACTGCATCTACAAGTTTTAAATTCTGCAATATTTAAATGCCACTGGTAAAATGATGAATTCTTTATGCTGTCTCCTCTCAGTGGTGACTGCTCAGGGACAATAAAAAAGTAAATTCTGGATATTCCAAGTGAAGAAAGAAAGCCACAGGTACACAGAATCATGCCCAAAGCAAAGCATAATAGTAAATGGTTATTTTCCTAAACTCTAATTTGGCCTTCTAACAAACATACTATGCTCATAATGACTAAAAATTAAATAGTTTAGAAAATTAAGTAACACTTTTACAAGTCAGATCCAACATTACAGGGAGAGAAGTCGAGGGANTTTTTTTTTCTTTTCTAATCCTTTAGTGGTTTCTCTTCCTGCTCACTAACCATAAGTTTCCTTTTCTCTTCATACTTAATCCTTTTAAGAAATTTTCTGCTTTCCAATCTTCAACTAGGCGTTAGCTCCAAGTTAAAAAATTGAAATTTTGATATCTCACCCAAACTCCAGTCATTTGATTTTTGTCTAAAACATCTCTACATAAAAGTTGCATGTACGTCTTTCCTACTTTCATTCCAAGATCCCCTCTCATCTCATACCTCCCAAAAGCCAAAATAACTGATTTTCCTTCTAAACTCTCCTAAGTATTTCCTCTTGATTCCTACCCCTAAGTAGAAATTACTTACAGATTTGACTGTCTTCATATTTCCGTTTTTACCACCCTACCCCTTCAAACCTTTGGTGTCACCATACTAATTTTTATATGTTATCAGCTTGTCATTGTTTTCTTACATTGGTTAATAACTTACGGTAATTGTATTATTTCTGATCCTTTCTAAGTCGGGTACAAGTACTTCATGGGTTTAAATTTAAGGTTTATAAAAAACCTTATGAGGGACAAGGAGCCCTGGCATGCTGCAGTGCATGGGGTCTCGAAGAGTTGGACATGATTGTGTGACTGAACAACAACATAAACAGTCATCACTGAATGCACTTATAATTGTTTTTTTACTACCTCAGTTTATCAGTTCACTCTGCTAACACATAAATACTGTCTTCCTAAAGTTAATTTTTTTCATTGTTGTTTATTCCCTCATGGAATATTATCTATGTCTCTTTCCACTAAAAAGTTCTGTCTTTTAATTTAAACAGAAACCCTGTTTATATGAACCTCATTTAACAGCTGTGTGAACTTGGACAAGTTAATTAGCCTCTCTGTGCCTTAATTTAATTTTCTGTAAAAACTGGAGTAATTAATAGTATTTAGCATCTATGGTGGTTGTGAAGATTAAATGAGTAAATATATAAGACTTGCTGAAAGTGTTTAGTACATAGTAAGTGCTCAATAAGTATTAGCTATTCACATTAAATAAAAATGTAGTTTAAGACCGATTCTAATTAAGTCATTTATCCAGTATTAAGACTGGTTTACTAGTTGTCTTTGAGTGTGTCTTGGACCTCAGTTTCTGCATATGTGAAATGATCAGGTCATTATTAGGTTTTTTCCAGTTTATACTATGATAGCAGTGTGAAACTGAAAAAAAAAATCATGAGCTTTGAAGTCAGGTAAACTATAAGGTAACAGGAAGCATATTATTATTAAAATTCTTAATATTTTTCACATAAAGATGAGGTTATATGACTTCTTTTGGCTTTACACCAGTAAGAATTAGAACTAAAAGCAGATCCTTGTTTTTCTGATCCCTCTTTAATGTGTATTATTTTATTACCAGTTCAATTTTTTTTTTAATTTACTGATATTGATATAAATAGTGGCTGGCAAATATATCTCTTTTTTCCTACCCCCAGGGAAGGACCATCCACCAAAAGCTATAAAACAAGATAAAGTATTCTCCTCAAATAAAAGAAAGCCAAGATCCATGAGTGGGCATCGGTCGACAAGGAAACGATGTGGAGATTCTCACCCGGAGTCCCCTTTGGGCTTCGGGCATATGAGTACTCCTGGGTGTGTATTAAATAAGTTGTTCCAGTTACCTACACCACCATTGTCAAGACATCAACTTAAGCGGTTAGAAGAACACAGGTATCAGAGTGCCGGACGGTCCTTGCTTGAGCCTTTGATGCAGGGGTATTGGGAATGGCTCGTTGGAAGAGTTCCCTCCTGGATTGCTCCAAATCTGATCACGATCATTGGATTGTCAATAAACATCTGTACAACTGTTTTATTAGTCTTCTACTGCCCCACAGCTACAGAGCAGGTAAGAGGAATTTCTTTTATAACAGGTATAAACATTTATTGCCTGCCGGAAACACTATAATTGGGATTTTCAGGTTATTTAGCTAAACGTAAGATAATGTGACAGCTATTTGTCAGCTGTTTTAAAGTATCCTGTCATATATACTATTAATAACTCTCATAACTACAACCTACTTTATATACACATACATACATAATCCTTGCTTATGAGAAACCAGAAGCAAAGTGTGGACTCTGATGCCAGTAGATAAATTAATGTTAGTTGAGGTTAACATGTAAAATACTCCTTTAAAATCAGTAAATCTCAATGCTTTACAAAAAGAATTTTATCCCCCTTTATTATGGCTAATAAAATCTTAAAGTCAAGTCAAGTCACTCAGTCGTGTCCAACTCTTTGCAACCCCGTGGACTATAGCCCACCAGGTTTTGTCCATGGGATTTTCCAGGCAAGAATACTGGAGTGGGTTGCCGTTTCCTTCTCCAATAAAGTCTTAGCAAGGTTTACAATGATCAGAGAGGAAAGTCTCTGGTAGGAAGATGGCACAGCTATAAATTAGTCATATTGAAAGTGTTTTGATTTCCAGTGAGAGTTGTTGAATATCCCTTTTCTCTTCCTGTAAACATATGTGGCTGACAACCCTAGGTGTATTTCTGTTCTGTTATTTTAACACAGCAAAAGAAAATAGAAGAAAGAAACAGTGTAATGTATTTCCTGCTCTGTATCTTGCTGTGGCTGCTGTTAAAAAAAGGAAACATGGTATTGCTGGGCATTCTCAAATATAAATGTCTCTGCTGCTCTTTCACTTCTACCTTCCCTCTACTCACTACTTAAAACCCAGACTGAAACTCATGGGTAAATTGAAGTTTATTTGGCTTCAAAATGTCCTTATCAGAAAGTTAACCAAGGTAGGTAGATGAAAGAGAATCAAAACATTTACTGTGCCAGAATGACTTATACAGATAAGCCAAGAAGATAGAAGGTGATCCTCAAGTAAAGCTATTGAAAGTGACTGTGTAAATCATAATGGCTGCAATGCTCCTTGTCTTGTTTTAAACTTGAAGTAATTTTTTCAGTGTAGTCTTTTTTAGCTGATTGTTTTTTTTGATGTAAAATTATCACCATTTAATCCTTTGTCCCTTTCTGTTTTCATTAATTCATTTGTTTCCACATATAGCTCTTAATGTAAATAGTTATTGAGGGTCACAGGTACATATAAAACATATTTTTGTTTCTTTTTCTTTTTCCAGATACTTATTTTCCCCTCACCCTTGATTACCTTTAATTCCTCTTTTACTATACAGATACAATTCATGCAGATTATATGGATATATTTCTGGTCTCCCCTCATTTTCTTAACTATCTTGCTTTTCGTCAATCTGGAAACAAAAAATAAACACCAATACAATTGTTTAAATATATCTTGGGATTCTTTATCACATTTCCTTGGAGCTGTTTTTCCTGTGGATCACTTGAGGCTCTAACATCTCCTCCCAGAGGAATCTGGTCCAAATCTCACACATCCTTAAAGATACAACAGGGAAGTGGGTTGGTTCCGGTTGAAACCTTCTAAGTCCTAAACTAGTTCCAGGAGAAAGATCGGAGAATGAGAGCAAGTTCAAGATTAGCTTGGCCACTAATAGTCATTTTTTGAACACCTAGTTGGCAATCAACTCCAGTATTCTTGCCTAGAGAATCTCAGGGACAGAGGAGCCTGGTGGGCTGCCATCTATGGGATCGCACAGTTGGACATAACTGAAGTGACTTAGCAGCAGCAGCAGCAGCAGACTGTGCCAGGCACCATGTTCCCTGTAATACTTTTCCTCGGCCTCTTTTCTTAAGTGATTTGGAATTATTAGAATAACCCTGGCATTAGTTAAATCTTTGGGAAACTTCCAGAATAGGAACTGTGCTAATTTCAGAATGCTACTGGGAGAAATCAAGGTAGATTATGACTATAATAGTTTCCTGACTTATACATTCAGTGTATCAGACTCTTAACCCAGCTGAGACCGTACTTTCTCCTGAATGAGAAGGCTTTCTTAAAACACCTCTGCGAGTTGTGAAATAATGGAAACAAAGAAGAAATAGATAAATATTAAAATGTTCTACGTTTTCACAGGAAAAAAGAAAAGCCCAAAGATAAGAAGGCTTTGCTTCTCTCTCATATATGTAATTACCATCTTGCTGTTTTCTAGGTGGTGGTTATTTAGTCACTAAGTTGTATCCAGTTCTGTTCCAGGGTAACTCATTTCCCTATTAAAATCCTAAACCGTCCCCTCCCAAGAAGTTCCTTGTTTTTCCAGTCCCCTAAAGCAGTAGTGTTCAGTAGAATTTTCTGTGGTGATGATAGTGTTCTGTGTCTGTGTGATATGATATGGAGGCCATAGGTACTTATGGCTATTGAATATTTGAAATGTACCTAGCAGCTGAGGAACTGAATTTCTGGTTTCTTTTAATGAATTTAAACTAAAATAGTCACAGATGGCTGGCTAATGGCCATTGTATAAGACAGTGCAGCTCTAGAGAATTACTGGATTCCTCTAGGAGTAAGCAGTAAACCCAAGTTTAGAAGGGAGAGTTCTTAGTCACATAAGAGTGATCACTTATTGGACGTTCCTGGTGGCTCAGCGAATAAGAATCCACCTGCCTGTGCAGGGGCCATGGATTTGATCCCTGGTCCGAGAAGATTCCACATGCCTTGGAGCAGCTAAGCCTGTGTGCCACAACTGCTGAGCCCACTGTCTAGAGCCCATGGGCTGCACCCACTGAGCCTACATGCTACTGACGCATGGACACTCTAGAGCCAGTAAGCCACAGCTCCCAAGTGCACATGCTACGGCTGCTAAGCCTGTGCGCCTAGTGCCTGTGCTCTGAAATAGAAGAATGCAGTGAGACGCCCATGCAACACACTAGAGAGGAGCCCCTACTCTCCACAACGAGAGAAAGCCTGTGGACAGCAGTGAAGACCCAGCACAGCCAAAAAGTAATAATAAAAATTTTTAAAAAACAAATACGTTAAAAAAAAAAAAAAGAAAGATGAACCACTTAGTCCAGTTGCTGCCATGTAAACATGGTTACAAAATCACAGTTATTCTTTTCCAGGTTTGTAACTTGAGCTTGGGGGACGTATATATGGTGATCTTTTTAGCAGCCTCAGTGTTTTAAAATATGAGACTCCAAAAAAAGAGCATTTAAGACAAGATCTTTACCTTTAGTAACTGAGTCTAAATAGGTCTCTGGGCTTCCCAGGTAGCTCAGTGGTAAAGAATCTGCCTGTCAATGCAGGAGATGTGGGTTTGATCCCTGTGTTAGGAAGATCCCCTGAAGAAGGAATTGGCAACCCACTCCAGTATTCTTACCTGAAAATTCCCTTGGACAGAGGAGCCTGGCAAGCTACAGTCCGTTGGGTTGCAAGAGTTGGACATGACTGAGCACCCACTCACAAATCGATCTCTCTCAGGGAGATACCTCTTGGTAGTGCAGCATATACTGAATATTTTTTGCAGCTCTGAGTAGTTTACTTTGCAGCTCTGAGCATTTAGTACAGTTAACTTGAAAACCAACATCTGAGAAAATATCTTGTGGTTATAAAATTGTTTTCATGGCCTAGGCATAGGAAAATAGGACAAAATGATGCAAAAAACTCTTTTACTTTCTTACAGAGAACAGACCAAATAGAAGCTCTCTTTTTTAATGCATCACATTTAAATTCAGTATTAGTGACTTAGTTTCTGTCTGACAAAAGAGAAATTGTTTAAGTCACATGCTCAAATACATTTGGGAAATGGCAGCATGTTGTATCCTCCTTGAACATGCACAATGTGCGTTAGCAGTCTTAAGGCCTGGAAGCAGTCCTGCAGTGGAAAAATCGGTTTAACATTGTTTAATCCAGTGTTTTCCAACTGAGTTTAACGTGGAAATTTTCTTTTTGTGTAATACGTATAAACATCTTCAAATATACAACTTAGGAAAAACCTTATTAGCTATTCATTAATTGAGTCTTAGAGTCTAAATATTAGGAGGACTCATACACAAGTTACCTAATCTATTCTCGCATGGCATTTCTGTATGACCCCTGTGAAGTAGTTACCCAGCATCTGCTTGAGTATCCCTGCAAAACAGGGAATTTAATCCTCTCATAATTCTGATTGTTTTGAAAAGTTTTTCATTATGTAGCACCTGGATCTTCTCTCCCACAGCTTCCGACTTCTCTGGAGAATGAATATAACATATCTGCAAGTAAAAATATATTTGCCAAACATAGTATTAATATGTCTTGTTACTCTTGTTTTTTAAATTTTATTTCACAGGCACCCCTGTGGGCATATATTGCTTGTGCGTGCGGCCTTTTCATTTACCAGTCTTTGGATGCTATTGATGGAAAACAGGCAAGAAGAACTAATAGTAGTTCGCCATTGGGAGAACTTTTTGATCATGGATGTGATTCACTATCGACAGGTATAATTGATTTTTTAATGCTAATGATTAATAGTGTTAAAAGGAATATGAAAACAATGATAAGGTAAATAACAGGCTTGTGATATTATAGTAGTTATCAGAAGAAGTGATTTTATATTAAGTTTTAATATTGTCAAAAAATATAAAGCTGGTTAATACTTGGTCATTATTTGATGATATCAGGAAATTTAGAAATTGATTTCTACCTAAGTTATTTTAAATCCTAAATATTATTGTTTTGGCACCTGTTGTTTTTAAATTCTTAGGGCGTAACTGTTATGAAAAAATTCTCATAGATTATAAGAGTTCAGTAATGGGAGACTAAGAAATTCATAGTCTTTGTATTTTTGTTTTTGCCTTTTTAAAGTTTTTATTAAGATATAATTCACTTACTATAAAATTCATCTTTTTAAAGTGTACAATTTAGTGACTTTTAGTGTAGTCACAAAATTATGCAACCATTACCATTATCTAATTCCAAAGTGAAAAGTGAAAGTCGCTCAATTGTGTCTGACTCTTTGCGACCCCATGGACTATACAGTCCATGGAATTCTCCAGGTCAGAATACTGGAATGGGTAGCTATTCCCTTCTCAAGGGGATCTTCCCAATCCAAGGGTCGAACCCAGGTCTCCTACCTTGCAGGTGGATTCTTTACCAGCTGAGCCATCAGGGAAGCCCTCTAATTCCAAAACATTTTGTCAGATGTCAGTTTTTTCCTTTCTACTCCAAAAGGGAATCATTTGCTAGTAGTCACTCTGCATTCCCTACTTCCCCCAAGCCCTGGTAACCACTAAGTTACTATCTCTATGAATTTGCCTGTTTTAGACATCTCGTATGAACACTTAGTCAATTCAGCCATTATTTTNAGTGGATTCTTTACCAGCTGAGCCATCAGGGAAGCCCTCTAATTCCAAAACATTTTGTCAGATGTCAGTTTTTTCCTTTCTACTCCAAAAGGGAATCATTTGCTAGTAGTCACTCTGCATTCCCTACTTCCCCCAAGCCCTGGTAACCACTAAGTTACTATCTCTATGAATTTGCCTGTTTTAGACATCTCGTATGAACACTTAGTCAATTCAGCCATTATTTTAACCCTAAAGATATTTCTGAATTCTGATTCTACTCCAGGTTATATTAGCTACTAATTTTGTACTGGTAGATAAATGTTGATCAGTTTTATAAGATAGTCTTTAATTTAAATGGATATTATACAGACATTTAAATTTTCATTGTAGACTTGGACTGTTACTGTGATAGTGGGCTTTGATGAGACTAGAAAAAAAGTACACTAAGGTGCTAGCAAAAGATATTACTATAATTAGATTATATATGCTATGTCTTTATTTGTACCATTTAAAGAATAATAATTTAGTACTTCTTTAGAGGGGAAAAAAGAGATTTAGAAATTAAATGACAGTTTCTAACTAGTCTTCTTTTCAAGAACTCTGTTCCTCCTGACTCCCCACCTTGCCACATACTCCTCCCAACACACTTATTTCTTTATTTAGTTCTTCAGTTGGTTTCTTGTCATTTGGCACAGTGTTTAAAATATTTTTAAAGAGGCAAACGAAAACCCTTGATGGTTTTACTTTGTGAACTCAGATTCACAAATGTAAGCATATGTTAAAATCATTGTTTGGTTGTATCCTGATAGCAGCTTGCTTAGCAGAGGGGGAGGAACAGATAAGTTCATGTAACTCTTAAGAAAAAGCTTCTACTGAAGATGCTAGTTGGGCATCTTGAAAAACTATTATAATTTAATTTGGTAACAGCAGAATGATAAATTTGGATTTTTTTCTAAGGGATAGTCATTTTTGCATTGTAGTTTGAGTTTGAAACTTTTATAAGCAGTCCTTTTTTTGTTTGTTTTTTTACCCATAGTGAAATCTGCTAAATAAAAAAGATAGCTATCTAAAGCCAGTGAATTATCTAGGCTTTTGTCTTTCNATCATTACCAGCTTACTTAATCTTTCTTTTTCAGTTTTTGTGGTTCTTGGAACTTGTATTGCGGTGCAACTGGGAACAAACCCTGATTGGATGTTTTTTTGTTGTTTTGCTGGGACATTCATGTTCTATTGTGCACACTGGCAAACATACGTTTCTGGAACATTACGATTTGGAATGTAAGTAACAGTTAATGGCGTGTGTTTTTTTCTCTCTCAGATTTGAAGAATGTTGCTTATAGATGTTTAAGTATTAGAAATTGATCAAATCACTAGTTTAGTAAATAAAAGAAACTTTCATTATTTTATCATGTGTCCTTCTGTCACACTGTTTAAAAGGAAATGTTAGAAACTCCCAACCAATATTTTTAAAGTAATATGAAAAATAATAGCCCCTTTACTCATATCCAACTGTTTTTCCCTCAAATTCATTTTTCTTTTTCCTCACTGTTATTCATCTTATTACTGTGTTTTATTTTGACCTATGAAGTTGTATTTTCAGGAAAGAAAAGGATAGTTTATGAAAGCTAAGAGCAACTGTTTAAATATCATACCTTAATTAGATTTTTCTCTCTTTGCGTTGTTTTTATTTGTGAATCTATAAATATCTAAACTGTTGATACTTTAGAGGATATGAGCACACCATATAGATTATTACTGCCAACAAAATGCCCAAGAATTTAAAAAATGAAATAGGAACTTTCTTTAAACTCCAAAATGAATAGTTCCTACTTGATAATTAGTGCTTTTCTATAAATATTTTGTGTGTGTTTGTATAAATATTCATGAGTAAGCCAGTCTTGGAAAGGTTAAGGATGAAATTCACCAACTGGTGTTTAATTAAATATCACAGATCTGATTTACACTACTCTAGTTAGTCTTTTAATTTTTCCTGGTGTAGGTTAAATGAAAAAGAACATGAGAAAAGACTCTGAAAACTTCATGGAAAATCATAATAAAAATCTCTGATGTGAAGTGGTAGGAGACCGTCCTAACCAAGTCTTTCATTAAGACAAATCATTAATGGATTGTAAAATTTTAGGTCACTGATAAACTTAGTTTTCTACTAGTCCTTGAAAAAGCCAGAATGCATAGAAATTTAGCTGTCCCCTACAAGTTTTCTTCAGGTGATATTTGCTAACCTTATTTAAATGGGATTTAAGATGTTCTTATGACAGTAAATGAATAATTAATAATAATTTGAATGTTAACTAAAAGACATGTCTTGGAATGACTTAAAAATAGAGGGATTTAGAGAATGTGTTTAAGGCACAGCTTAAGTGACAATAATGGTCATGAGTTTCTAATTAAAAACTGTATTCTGTGCATTCATCAGCAGTTTATAAAATGATCTATGCTCAGAAAATATAGAATATATCAAATACTTAAAAAAAGAGCAGTAATCAAAAATATTGTTTACAAATTTTTTTTTCAATATTTTCATAGTTTCTTTGTAATCTCAATAATGTTTTCATAGTCTTTATCTGCATTGGGTAAAAACCACAAAATATAAAGGACTTCTAAGATCACTTGATTTGCCCTAATTCAGTTTTAATTGTTAGTGATGTTATTGTTTTCAAAAATAGCAGAGTTTGTAGTACTTGGGTTTCACATAGTTTGTGTTTCATTGGTTATTAGGTTAGGGTTAACTTTCAAACCCTTATTTTGAAAGCTTATTTATCACTTAGCCCTAATTTATTTTCTTTCCCTTTCAAGTAAAGCAGCACCAGTCTTATGGTGTGGGAGGTGAAGAAAGAAATGAACCATGGAGCAGGGGAAGAGTTAAATAGACAGTATTTTTAGGGATGATTTGCTGTAACTGCTTTCTTTTTGCCAGTCTTGAAACTTCCCATGTGGTATATTCCTTTGATGAAATACATACTTGGAGAATTGCAAGCAGTTCTATATTGTTAAATCGTAAGATGCCTGTAGGAGTGTAGTAGGAGATAAGGCTGGAGGAGATCCAGAAAATCACGGGCCTTCTGTGTTCTGCCAATAACTGAGGGCTTTTCATCCTCAATAATGGAGAAACTTTGCAGGAAGTAAGGAAAGATCAGTCTGGCAACAGTTTGAAGGGTGAATTGGAGTGGGCTATGACAGAAGTTAGATCCTTTAGGAGGCATTAACATAATTAAATATGAGGAATGATGAAATCTGAAATAGTACAGTCACAGTACTATTGTAAAGAAAGAGGGAACTTCTCTGACNTTGCAGGAAATAAGGAAAGATCAGTCTGGCAACAATTTGAAGGGTGAATTGGAGTGGGCTATGACAGAAGTTAGATCCTTTAGGAGGCATTAACATAATTAAATATGAGGAATGATGAAATCTGAAATAGTACAGTCACAGTACTATTGTAAAGAAAGAGGGAACTTCTCTGACCATCCATTGGTTGGTACTTTGCCTTCCAATGCAGGGAGTGTGTGTTCAATCCCTGGTTAGGGATTACATACCACAGGCCCTGTGTCCAAAGAACCAAAACATGAAACAGAAGCAGTATCAACAAATTCAATAAAGACTTGAAAAATGGTCCACATCAAACAGTCTTAAAAAAAAAGGCCATGAAAGGGATATGTTAGAGAGAAACTTAACAGGTAGAAACTATAGGCCCAAGTTGTATTTGAATATGGAGAATGAATGAGAGAGCGGAAATTGGAATGAGTCCCATTTCCCCTGCTAGGGTGGCTGAATAAAAGATGGGAAAAGAAACCTATTTGAAGGAATAGTTTTCTCTGAAACATGTATGTGAGGGAGAGGAACCTATTTGAAGGAATAGTTTTCTCTAGAACATATATGTGAGGGATTTTAGACATCCAAACAGAATGAGAATAGCAGAAAATGTAGAGAGCAAGCCTAGAAAGAAGCCTGTGAAAATTATTGAACAGCCAGAGTAAGAGGAGGCATACCAGAATGAAAAGCCAGAAGAGGGATGAATTTCAAAAGAGAACAATGCTAAATGCTACCAAGACTCAAAATGAGGCCATACCGTAGGGAATAGAAGTGAATGGAATTATGAACTGTATCTTTGCTCTGATCACTGAAATCTGATTTGCTAAAAGCTGCCTTGCACAGAGTATCAATACCTTTCACAGAGTATCAATACCTTTCACATCTAGACAGACCTCTGTCCTGACAGTGCTTCTGGACTAATCAAGTAGAGATCTGATAGAGATAAGTACTGCTAACTGGGACCCTTCTTGACCCAGTTTATACGTTTGGAACTTTTCCTAGCCCTGGATGTGAAAAACTGAGGGAGGGATATGGCCTTAGATGTTAGAACTTCATAGAAGCATAGGTTACGAGAAAAAGAAAAATTATGAATTGAAGCTCATGGGTAAACATTTGTAAAATAGTCTCTTAATTGTTCATGGATTATATTAAATGAAAGAGTTCATATTTCTTAAGTCCTAAGCCTTCTATATCTAGATACTTTTAAATATAACTTGTATGTATAGAAACATTTTTATAAATTAAATGCTTAGAAACCCTAAACAATCTTTAATAAAACTATATTTATATAAAATGAAGGCCTTAAAAAATCTTACACACATTGTAAAAGGTAAAACCATTAAATTACTCTTTCAGGAAAAAAAAAATGACCCAAGTTATCTTTTCAGAAGAGAACAAAAGAAAGAAATTGTAATAGATTGAACTCATGCCAGTGTCTTTCCTCAGATGTTATCTCCATATTATCTGCATATCAGCTTTGGCAAGGCCTATGACTTTTCATGGGCCTCATTTCCCAACTTGTAAGAGTTTTGATATCTAAGGTTCCTTCTGTGAGTCTATTACTTTTATAGATATCATTTCAGCGTATGGCATTTTTCAGTTCATACATCTAGGGTTTCACATTTACATTAACCAAAAACCTGGCCACCAACATTTATTCCTATGTAAATAAATAACTTATGATATTTTCTTTTCTGTAGTTAACTGAAAAAGTTAATAGGCTGTGTATTTACTGGTAGTCTGACAAATCAAGTTCATCTTATCCAAATAACCTCTAAAGAATAAGTACTCAGAGACCTCCTACCTCCAAGTAATTAAAAATTGTTGTCTGTTGATACATAATCTACTTTCTGTGGATTAAGAATTAGGAAATTTCCTATACATAAAATAGATAAACAAAAAGATCCTACTGTATGGCACAGGGAACTATATTCAATACCCTGTAATAAACCATAACAGAAAAGAATATTAAAAATGTGTATTATATATATAATGTTATATCTTGTATAACTTTGCTATACCGTAGAAACTAACACAACATTGTAAATCAACTATACTTCAATAAAAAATAAAAGAAGGAAATTTCCTATTGAATGCCTGTATAGGATCTACCTGTCTTTAAATGTTTAAGATTTATCACATGAATTATTTAGTACCAGAGATTTTCCTTTTAGTTTCTAGTTCCTGTTTTTTTCCCCCTCAGTAATAATTAATTCAGTTGGACTTGCCCATTTAAATTTTATCAAATGATTATAGGTAATACTCCTCTGGTGGCTCAGATGGTAAAGAGTCTGCCTACAATGCGGGAGACCTGGGTTCCGTCTCTGGGATGGGAAGATCTCCTGGAGAAGGAAATGGCAACCCACTCCAGTATTCTTGCCTGGAAAATCCCATGGACGGAGGGGCCTGTTAGGCTGTAGTCTATGAGGTCGCAAGGAGTCAGACACGACTGAGCGACTTCACTTTTATATGAAAATAACTATCTATATTGATGTAAAACCTAGACTGTAGTTTGACTCTCAGATCATCAGGTGAAGTCACAGACTTCTTTCTTGTTCTCATTCCTCAGTTCCTAATTTTTATTGTGTAGTTTTTATTGAAGTCTCTTCTATACTGCCTTTCTTTTTCTGTCACCATGTGTTCCAAAACTTCTTTAGTGATTATATTGGATGTTTTAATGATTTTTATGACTAATAAAGTAATCCCATACAGTAGAGAGATAATAATGCTTATGAGGAATTAAGGGAAGAGAGAGGAAGAAGAATAAGATTCTAGACTAGAGATTATCAGGAAGCAGGATAGATAAATGGCCAGTTTGATTTTTGCTCTGACCGTATCAAAAGAAGTCACACATTCACTTTCCTTACTTGCCCTCTCTACATCCGTGTGATGATTTTGCTGAGCTTGCAAAGGCAGGAGCAGGATGAGGTACGGAGAAGTAAAGGAGTATCAGATGATTAGTGGTTTTGCAGACACATAGATGACTGTCCTTTGGGGCTCCCGGAAAGTATTTTTATCCACCGGGAAGTCTCGGTAGGTTCTGGCACTGAAGGGACCTATGTCACGGACAGTGTGATTATTTTTGGCAAGCAATATTCAGCATTCCTAGGTAACTGAGCATTGACTGTGTGTTTTAGTTCCGTTGTTTCCAACTGCCTATTTGTAAGTCATTTGTTCAGTGTATTAGTTTTGATTTTTGAACTTCTATACTATTTTGATTTGGGTAAGAATACCTGTATGCATAAGGATAATAATAGTGCTGTATAAATTGTATCATTGAATCTTTAGATGTCTTTATAAGGAGAATGCTACATTTTAAATCTGTTATTGCTCCCTTGTTTTCGTAGGGCTCTTTAGCAAAAGTTCTGAGTAAAGTTACTTTGAAATGTTTGTTTCCTTATGCATAGATTGGATGTTACAGAGTCCCAGATCATAATTATAATATGCCAGCTTCTCACAGGAACCCTGGGACCTTGGTTCTGGAACTTCACGGTAACTGCTAGAATATTCATGCTGTCCAATGAACAGTGGCGTGAACTCAATAAAGACAGCACCTTTGTCATGCACAGAGTAATTAAAAAACAAAAATTCAAAAGTCTTCCTGGTGGTATTTCACAGACAAACAGGTCATTAGTAAACAAATAATTTTAATATATAATAGGGCAATAAAAATCCACCCTATTAAAAACAAAATTTTTTGAAATTAATATTTTCTGGTGATTTGATGCTAAAAACAGTTCTTTCCCATTTACCTGATATACATTATATTATTTTTGCTCTATGTAATATTTTTGAAACAAATACCTTTCCACCATTAAACAGAACTTTTTGGTATTTATATTTTGAAAAAAATAAGCCAAGCAGAGTTTTCCTTAGAAAGGTAATTTGAGAAGCATCTTTATAATTATATAGGAAAGATTCTGTTTATTCTCTTAATATTCTTTAAGATACCTGGTACTAGTTCTTCTGCTTCCATTAAATGATCTTAGTTTAAAAAAAATAATGCTAGAAGCTGTTGTCACTTCTATTTGTTTTGCTTACTGGTTTCCTCTCTTAGTTGTGCTTTAAAAACTAAGTATTCTTAGCTTTTCATGTTACTCTCAGTCGTTCTTTGAATACCTTTTCTCTCTTTTGTTTTGGTAAATATTATTTCCTTAATGCTAACAGAGTAAGTAATAATCTTTTTCCCCCTTCATATTAGAATTATAATTTTGGCCTTATAACTTTTAAAAGTTCAAAAAAACTTACTAGGAAATGGTTTCCCAGTGAGATTTTCCAGAATCCTTTACACTTTAGTCTGAAAGGTTTTCTTTACAAGAAAAACAGTTTTTCAAAAAAATTTTTACAGTTTAAATAGTATTGGGAAAAAAATAATATTGGGGAACTGTTCGTATTATAGATCATTCTAGCAATACACGGCTGCTGCTGCTGCTAAGTCACTTCAGTCGTGTCCAACTCTGTGCGACCCCATAGACAGGAGCCCACCAGGCTCCCCCGTCCCTGGGATTCTCCAAGCAAGAACACTGGAGTGGGTTGCCATTTCCTCCTCCAATGCATCAAAGTGAAAAGTGAAAGTAAAGTTGCTCAGTTGTGTCCGACTCACGGTGACCCTATGGACTGTAGCCCACCAGGCTCCTCCATAATACAAGGCTAGAAGCCTGCATTAGGTTTTGTGCATTGAGTCCCCATATCCAAAAATGTTTCAGTCGTATGATAGAAATAGTGAGTCTCTGATAGCAGAGTGCTTTCTGAAAAGTATCTTGCAGCATTGTAAATCCATTTATTCAGTGGTGGTAGTGGTGGCTGTGGGGACAAATTAATAGTGAGGGATATCCTACACCATTTTTTCAAATTAACTTGGAATATGGAATATATTAAGAAGTACTATAGGCATGTTTTACAAGCAAAACTGAAGCCATTTTCAGTTGAATTACAACATATTGGCATAGTTATTTGTGAGATTCCCTCCCAGAGTAGAATAATGTGCATAGTTCAGGATGTATCATTCTTTAGCACTCCTTTACCTTTAGCCTGTTTCTAGTACTTTCTCCAAAGACCTCAAGCTTTATACTCACTGCATTGTCTAGGTTTATAATTTTTGATAGCTCATTTATTAATATTAAACTTACAAAGGTTTTTTCCACTAGTGTTCTTAATTAATAGTCAGGATATTGACTCTTTTACCTTCACCTTGTCTGTCTATAACAAAGTACCTTCTGTTTATAGAGTGCTTCCTATTAAAATGTTTTTTAAATGCTTTTTAATTTTACTGTCATGAAAAAATATTTTGGAAATATATTTTTTTTCTCCAGATACATTGTCTTCACTTTTATCAATTGCTAACTTGCATAGATTTTCTTTTGCTTTTAATGTGTGTTGCTTTAACTTACTTGATCATAGAAATGAAATTGTCAGATGTACTTTCTTTTTTCTTTACAAAGTTCAGGGGCAGTTCTAAGCTTCAGAAAGAGTTTTTCTTTCTAATTTATTTACAACTTATTTCAGTTTATTAGTATCTAAACCTGTGTTAGCTGTTTCCTGTTGTATTCTGCCATTTTAGGGAAAATTGTGTTAGAATGTGAGAAGTGTCATGCTAAAACATACAGACATCTTAATGATAGAAGGTTAAAAGCATATGTCAGATGTTTGTCCCTAATGATTAGTAGGCTGATAATTAGCAGAGTTTCAGCACTCTTCTCATGTGGAGGAGCAACATTAATTTCTTTCAAGACTCTTCCACTTACATTCTATAACCTTGAAAAAGTCACTTACCATATCTGACCAGATTTCCTCATCTATAAATGGTGGTAACATTTCCTACCTCCTAGGATAATTGTGAAGGTTAAAAAAGTAAAAAACATGCTGTGTGCTGACTACAGTGCTTATCATATATAGTAAGTGTTCATTTTCATTATAAGACCTGTGTTAATAACTCCCACTAATTTCCAGGTTTCTTCCAAAATTGATATTGCTATTTTGAGAGGAAGAATATGTCTATGACCTCTTTATTTAACTCTGAGATTATTACTAAATGAGAGGAGAGTCTTCTCTTCTAATTTTTCTATTTCCAAAGGTGATAGGGATAGGCTGCCCCTTAAATTTGAGACCTAAACTTTCGTTCCTCTTAGAGGACTTGTTCTGTTCTAGCCTTTGCCTATTTTTCTCTTATTCAAAGTCACTGAATGGGTTGTTTTGTTTTAGTTTTCTCAGGTACTCTAAAGATCCCTATAGTCGTTCATGTGGTAGATAGTACTGTTTTAAATATTTCAACTTAGCTCAAAGATAGAGGCTTAGGCTTTATTTATAACACATGACTTTAAAATACTCTTAGTTGTCTCTTAGCTATATGTTTAATGTTATTAACATTAAATTTGTCATGCCCAGTTTGCCCCTTATCAGGGGTAGAAAGTAAAATATTGGAAGGCAATATGTTGAATTTCTAGGTCAGTCCTCAGTCTACCAATACCAATACAGCCACTAAGTTGAATCTGACTCTTTGCAACCCCATGGACTGCAGCACACTAGACTCCCTGTCCTTCACCATCTCCCGAAGTTTGCTCAAATTTATATCCATTGTCGATGATGCCATCCAGTTCTGCTTATGTATAAGTTCCCTAGAACATCAGATTCATTTACAAATAATCGCAAGTCTGTAATTAATAATAGTCTAATCCTTAACTAGGACTCCAGCCCGCTTCAGTGACTTCTAAGGAGAATACTTCTTTTAAAATAACAACTGACAAGTCAGATTTATACAAATCAGAATTTCTATGACATTGTGAATTTAACCCTAGTGCACATTCTCTGTTAACCAAGCCAGTAGCCAACCTATTTAAAACAAAATCATATTTACTATATGTAGTTTAACAGAAAAGTTAATTTCCAAGTTAGCTGCAAGTAATACATATATGTAGAAAAAACTAGATTAAATAATATATTTGCCTTATTTCTGATATTAGAAATTCTAGCAAATGATGATTAACATACTTATCGATGTTCACAGAATGTCAGTTAAATCCCTACACATCCCTCATTTAATGCTGAGTCTTGCTGGAGTTCAAACCAAATGCATAAAATAAAACATTCAGAATAGAAATTTTCTTTACAATTAGGTAACTTAAATGATTCAGAGTTGTTATATCCCCTTAATCACTTTTATTTATTTATTTTTTAAATTTTTTCCTTAATCACTTATAAAAGCTGTACTTCTCATATAATAATTGTCCTGATCAGGAAACTTTCTAAGCTGCGTTTCTCTGATGATGAGTGCTCCCTAAGATCATCACTCCAACTAGAAAATTTCTATTTCCTGTTCAGAAGTTTAAATTACTCATATTTATTTAGGACACCCTGATATCTTTACCTCTTGATCAATAGATCACTAGGATGCTGTAAGGAGTGATGGACTAAGGGATTTGCTATGAGTCTCTAAGGTTACTTTGACTCAGGACTGCCACACTTACAGCCTCCCAATCAGAAAAATGAGAGACTTGTCTCCACAACTAGTTTGCTTTTTTTCCATCTTCTGTGACAACCACCAGGATATTGTTTGTTTGGCTTGTTGTAGTAATTTTTTGTGTTCTGACCAGAGCACTCATAGATTTATCCACAGTATTTGGGGAGTTTTCTTTTGTTCTTTGACAAAACCTATTCTAAAATAAAGTAGAAGGAAGAAATTATTAAGCAATCCCAGTCAAGATATTTAACTACTTTCATGGTTATAGAAAATTGTATTTACTATCATCTAGCTCCCCCCGCTTTGAAACTCTTAGGCTGTGGAACTCTAATCCTACAGATAATAAGATTTGTTTTCCCATGTCTTTTGAAAAAATCACTGTGGTGTTTTAGGTGGTTTTCTACTCCATAGCCCTTGAAGGGTTTATTTTTTGCTGTAGTTTTGGAGATTGGTTTTTTTTTGTTCGCTTTTGTTTTAGAGAAATAGTTCCAGCACTTGGAATTATTATCACCCATGTTGTCATTTTGAAGAAAAAATAATAAGCAAATGGCCATAGAAATGCCGAATTCCTGCCTTTATATAGAAGTTTCCCTCTAGATAATTATCTTTCCTGTATAGCCAAAAAAACATAAGATGAGCCCCCTCCTAATATGTGTCACAGTAAATTCAGCCCATACTGAGAGACTTCCTAGTGGAGGATGAAAAAATGGACTGTCGGGTAACCAATTCTCTTCTAAACAGAATTATTAATTCTTGTTCACTGTTAATTGTTTCTGCCCCGTGTCCCTCTTAGCTTGCTTTTTCTGTCTTTGAGGATAGCCTTACACTGCACCCTTTTTCATTAACAGTCAGTGATTACACTGATAATCATTAGAATGATTAGAGCCACACATCCAGGAGTGGTAATAGGCAGTTCTCATGATTGAGAGTAGGAGGGAGTACAGAGTATTCCTCTAAATCATATAATCACATGGGAAAAAATATTCTTAACTAATTACCAACTGGTAAGTAAGTTTTCCTTGACTCTCCTTCCTAACATCAAGACATTGTTGATCTAAATTCAGTGATATTATCTGAATGGTTTACAAAATTCTGTTTTCCAAAGTTTCCAAACAGGTTATAAAATCCATTAAAATTTCCCTAAGAATCCCAATTTGGGGCTTTGTAAAGATCATTCATGTTTCCTAATCTCTTACATTCATCCAAGGTACATAGATAAATTGCATGAGGTTCCCTCCATTTTTATTTTGTAATTCTATACTTCTGGCCCTTCCCCTCCTAGAAGGCTACTTCATATATCCAGCAAAATGTTGTAAGATGTCTACCCTCCTCCACCCAAGACAGAGTCGATCATCTTTGACACCTGCTTAGTCTCCTGAGTCTGCTACTGAGTGTAATTCCCCTTATTGGCAACATCACTCACCAGGTCAGCTCTACAGATTCTTTTTAGCCTAATTCAGTCCATTTTTCTTTCCAATAAATGTGTGTATCAAGATAACTACATCACTATGTTTGCAGCTTAATACACTTCTGTTTAAAAAACATTCTTGAGCAATCAAAGATCAGTTTCTTCTGTTTTGAGAGACTGGCTTCAGTCTAGTTGTTTATGAGCATAAAACTCACATTTCTTAAGCTCACATTATAGATTGTCTGCTTGAAGTATCAATTTTAGAAATGGGGACTCTGTTTTGCTCTAGAATTTGAACCCCCTTGCTGTTGTTGCTGTCTACTTTCTTAGACTGATTTTTTTTTTAGTTTATCTTAAAAGATAAATTATTCACTTTGTTTAAAAACTAACATTATAAAAAAGTTATGCAGTGAATAGTCTCTTCTCATCCTCATTTCCCAGCTGTCCAGTTCTCACACTGCCCTCCCCAGTAGGTACCCACTGTCTTAGTTTGTAATGTATCCTTCCAGAAATTTGTTATGTAATTATTGGCAAAAATTAAAATGGGATATTATTTTTCTTCCTTTTTTTTTTTACACAAAAAAGTAGCATGTACTTTTCTGCAACTTTTTTTTTTCACCTAATATAACTGATATTTTTCCATGTCACCAGATAGAGAGCTGTCCCACTCTTTTTTTAAAAAAACTACCCTATAGTCCATTGTATGGAAGTACAGTACCATACTATCTATAACTATTTCCTCATTGAGAGATACTTTTAAAGCTTTGCTACCATAAATAATGCTGTAATAAATAACCTTGTACAGACATTTTGTGTGAGCATACCATAGGGTAAATCATCGAAACTGAAAGGCATTTGGACCCAGTAATCTGAGAAGAACAGTCTCAAGATTATATAAAGTGTTACTTTATAGAGGGAAAGGAACACCAGTTTATGCTTTACTTCTCAGTCTTTTTGCCCATATTCTTTTTTCAGACTCTCATGCTTCTAATTTCTACTGCCCTCTTTTTGTACCAGGTTTGTCTCTTCTCGACTGTAAAGATCATTTTCAGCAACCTCAAAGCTAATTCTTGACTGCTTTCAGTATCTTCTTTCTGGATGTCTTAGAGTAATTGACCTAATAAGCATAAGAATTTGAAAATTGGGTGAATTTTTTTCCATACCCATACCATGGAAGGCATTAAATGAATATAAAGGGCAGTAAGTTTTGCATCTGTGATTTATGTTATTTTAGTAAAAGCTCACCATTTCTTCCATTTGATACTACAAAGCACTTATTTCAAGATCTTATATACCAGTGCAGTGCAGTCCTCTGCTTGACATTCAAAATTTAATACACACACTTATTTTTTTCTTTTTCTTTTTCTTTTTTCTTTTTTTTTTTGGTGAGAAAGGTTAAGCTATAGTTTCAACCCAACTTCAGAAATTTTCTTTAGAAAGGAGGGGTTTTTATTGCTCTGTGAAATTGATTAAATTAAATGAAAATGCCCTGGATTTTATTTGATTTTGCTCATAACAAATTTTTGACACCTCCTTTTCCCCTTTCCTCAATATTTGAGATTTTTTTTCTATTGTGCATGATAGAGGAATGCTGCTAAGCTTGCAAGTAATTAACTTGAAATTGTTTTGAGTAATTCTGCTTTTTTGGCTTTTTGTACCTAATCAGAATTGATGTGACTGAAGTGCAAATCTTCATAATAATCATGCATTTGCTGGCAGTGATTGGAGGACCACCTTTTTGGCAATCTATGGTAACTCTTCACATTGTGTATCCCATGTAATGCATGTTGTCTTTTGCTTGTGTTTTTCTAATCCAGTATAATCCAGTTAAAAAGGTGATATGTCAAATTATTTTGTTCTCTCCGAAAACAAAACGTCACAGCAATGTTAGGACACAAACTTCTCTTTAGGGCATAGTGAATTTTACTATTTGGAGTTATCTGGTTCAGTAGGTCCATTTCAAGGGTATTTTTAAAGGCTTTCAGAATTATTATTTGTTATCCCATTGTATA
Source organism: Neotragus moschatus (assembly GCA_006410615.1). Classification (NCBI taxonomy): domain Eukaryota; kingdom Metazoa; phylum Chordata; class Mammalia; order Artiodactyla; family Bovidae; genus Neotragus; species Neotragus moschatus. The sequence continues at coordinate 157,124 of SJYA01000464.1, forward strand.
AGTGAGGGAACAGCAGGTAGTGTATCAAGTTAACCAATGACAAGACTAAGTCAGATCTTTTATTCTCTTGGTGAACTACATGAGTCTACTAGTTTCTCCACTGTATGCTTAAAGCTGAATAATGAATTTTGGCAGTAAATTAATTCTGACCCCAGAACAGAATAAATGCTTATTGAAATCAATGCTATAGGATTGTTTCAACAAGCTGAGACCCTGATTTTCAACCTCACCTGAAATATAGTCATCCCCAAGAAACACAAGTTCTTTCCCACAAACTTCTGGAGAAGGAATATAATATATATAATACAGGGGCATCAAGAATACAGGCTAAGGAACCAGACTGCCTGAGTTTGGTACTGGCTTCACTGCCTACTGAGTGAACTTGATCTGTTATTCAACTCTCTGTGGCTTAGTTTTTTCCTCTTATAAAATGAGGACAATAATAGTACCTGTCTGGTAAGGTTATTTTGTGGATTAACTCAGGATAAGTTTTGGCTGGTCTTACAATTGGAATTTTTCCTACTCCTAAACAAACACAGTTCTTAAAAGTCAGATTAATATTTAAGTATAAGGGAAATTTACTGAGCAAAATTTTCCCTTTTCCTAACTCATTTAATGATGGTGAATTTGATACTCAAAGAAGTATAATTAACATGTTTCCTTAAGTATTTATTACCAGAAATTGCATAATGGCTTTTGTTGACAGGATAGCCTTGTGAGGAGGGAAATGAAGGAATAAAAATAATCGTTAGTCAACCAGGAAAATTCTGAAACCGTTCATGCGTAGTATCATTCAAAATCACATTTTTTTACACATTAGTCTCAAATGCCAGTACTGTCTCTAGTGAAACACAAAATCTATAGATATATAAACATGTCCTATATATATGTTATCTCTCTGCAGATCTTGGATTTCATATAATGTTATTTCTTTTGCTCTCTTGTAGGCTAAATAGCTAAACAGTTATAAGTAGCTATAAAAATATTAAATAGGTAATAGTTTTAAACAGTTTGGCTGTAGAAGGGAAGAAAAAGTAGTCTTCTCCTGAAACTATTTTATAAAGCCTAAAGCTTGTCTCTCACTTAATTTTTTTTATCTCTTGACTATATTGATTATTTTTTTCATAGGCTTTGTATTTTATACCAAAATATCTCCCCCTCCAAATTTACTTTGCATCTCTTATACACATATAAATTACCTGTAGTGTCTCAACATATCAATCACAAAAAACAGAATTTCTGGCTTAATTATCTAGAAACAAGTCAACATCAGGTATATATACCTAATTGTCCATATCAGCATGGAAGTACGGAAAGCATTGTTGTCAATGTAGTTGTGTATTAACGCAGGCTATACACCATATCCTTAATTTTTAGGTGATACCCTGGCAGTAAATTTGCTTCAAGTAAACATGTTCCTTTTAGTAGGATTTATACACAGAATCTGTACATGTGCATAACAGAAATTATTTTTCTTTAAAGGATCAAATATTTTGTCCTGTCTTTATTGACGAGATATATACAATCATTTTTTTATTATATGTTTAAAGAAGTAATCTGAGGAACTCTCAGACCCAAGACTGAATTGGAGGTACCAGACCCAGCAATTCAATTCCAGCATTAGTGAGGTTAGGTCACAATAAGGAAACAGATTCCCAGACCCGTGTCTTATTATTAGTATCATTGGTTCTACTGTTACCATCATTAAATTAAAAGGAAAGGACTTGCCCTTTCTGGTGATATTCAGAGGCTTAGAGAAATATTTGTGTTCTTTGAGCAGTTTTCAGTATAGATTCTCATAATTGACTTCAACCACTCTATTTCTTTTTTTCTTTGTACATGACCCCATGAGCTCATGGCTGAATAAGGTGTTTTAAAATGCATTGTCTTGATTCAGGAAAGACTATACTTCCAGTGCTCTGATTTATTTGTGTGCCAAAGTGGAGAGGAGATATTTATTTAGGGCCCAGGAATGAATTTTTTGTCTCTTTTGAGCCTGAGGACATAAAATGGAAATTGCCTTCCAAATCCTCATTTAAAGACTTTTATTGATATTTAAGAAAGCAGCTTTATGGTGAAAACAAATAAAAACAGTGCAAATGTCTTCTTAAAGCTGATTTTAGAAGATCAGCTGTTTTGCAAAGGTAAGTGATTTCCATCTACTGCTTATTGATCACCTACTTTTTGCTTTTTTTTTTTTTTTCTTAAAAGAGATTTTGTTTGTTTGTTTTACCAGAGGTTGTAGTTAGTTTTTGTTTGTTTAGGTTGGTTAGGATTTGTGTGTGTGCGGTTTGTGTTTCTTTTCCCCCATGTTTTAAGAAAAGAAATTATTCTCATGCACAAAAGTTACTACATAGTTTATACATTGCAAGAAAAAAGACATTTTTTGCTGTATTGCTTCTCCAAAAGAATATATCCTTTTGGGGTGTCTTGGAACTATCTTCTATCATATATATTACTCTTGAAAAAGGAAATATTACTTTGGAAGGGATCCACATAAAATCCCCTGCTGGTTACTTTCACTGACATTCGATTCTTTAAGTAGCAGTTGGTGTGTGTTAAAACAGGAGACACCTTCTAGAATCCAGTTTAGGCAAATAGTAGGTGTTATTACAGGTGAGGGGTTGTACAGGAGAAGAGCTTCCCAGGTGGCATAGTTGGTAAAGAATCCACCTACCAATGCAGGAGACACAAGAGATAGAGGTTCGATCCCTGGGTCAGAAAGATTTCCCCCAGAGGAGGAAATGGCAACACGCTTCAGTATTCTTGCCTGGAAAATTGCCATGGACGGAGGAGTCCCGTGGTCCACAGTCCATGGGGTCACAGAATCAGACATGACTGAGCATACACACAAACATTACAGGTGAAGTTTCAGAATTCATTAGGGAGAATTCATTAGATATCTTACTGTTAAACTGAAAGACTTCAGGAGTGCCTTTATACTTAAGTAAATCAGACATTCAGTTCAGACACTCAGTCATGCCCAACTCTGCAGTCCCACAGACTGCAGCGCGCCAGTCCATCACCAACTCCCAGAGTTTACTCAAACTCATCTCCATTGAGTCTGTGATGCCATCCAACCATCTCATCCTCTGTAGTCCCCTTCTCCTCCTGCTTTCAATCTTTCCCAGCATGAGGCTCTTTTTAAGTGAGTCAGCTTTTTGCATCAGGTGGCCAAAGTATTAGAGTTTCATCTTCACCATCAATCCCTCCAGTGAACACTCAGGACCGATCTCCTTTAGAATGGACTTGTTGGATATCTTTGCAGTCCAAGGGACTCTCAAGAGTCTTCTCCAGTACCATAGTTCAAAAGCATCAGTTCTTTGGCCCTCAGCTTTCTGTATAGTCCAGCTCTCACAGTCATACATGACTACTGGAAAAACCATAGCTTTGACTAGGTGGACTTTTGTTGGCAAAGTAATGTCCCTGCTTTTTAAAATGCTGTCTAGGTTGGTCATAGCTTACAAACAGACATATCCACATTCTTTGGAAGAAAGTAATCTCAAAATTATACTTTCTGCTGAAATTTACAAAGCCTATAAGAGTATTTTATTAGTAACTGATATTTTGCTTTAATCCGAGCAATTCAGCCAAAACCTGTGTCTGTTTTAATCTGTAAACCTGAGAGTTTAAGATTTTTTTCATCTCTGGAAAATGAATTACATTAGATTGGTATTATTTGGTTGTATAATTTATGGCATGAGTCCAAAGGATTTTTGGCTTCCCAGGTAGCTCAGTGGTAAAGAATTTGCCTGCCAAGCAGGAGTCAGGGGTTAGATCCCTGGGTCGGGAAGACCCTTTGGAGAAGGAAGTAGCAACCCACTCCACTATTCTTGCCTGGAGAATCCCATGGACAGAGGAACTTGGTGGGCCACAGTCAGTGAGGTCACAGAGTCAGACACAACTTAACAACCAGACTAAGCAACAACTTGAGGATTTCACCCTAGCTATAGAGCAGACAATGTGACCCAAGTAAGTGTGTATTTTTTCCAGCCTCAAAGACTGAGGACACTCTGAGTAGGCCTGAGATGAAGGTGTTCTTAATACAGCTTTCTGTCAGTGTCTATAAAGTGGATGCACTTTGATCACCTTGGATACGTTCCAGGAAGATGAGGACAGAAGGAGAAAGACAGAATGTGTCCACCCTCCTTGATCTGGAGTGAGGTGAAAGTGACAACTCTTCTAATACTTTTTATAGGTGCTTCAGTTGGGCTGATCTTTAAGGGATCACATGGTAGGACTTGGGATTCCTTTGACTTCAGCTTTTCCTTCATGTTGCCTCAGATTTTCTTATAGCTAACTTCCTTTTTCCTTCTTAATGAAGAGGCAAGATGTGTCTGCCTAGTATCTCAAAAAAGTTCTACATGGAGAGTAAGAGAAAGGGAGGACATCTTAATCATTTAACAAGTTTATATTGAGCACCTACAATATCCAGGGTTCTAGAGAATATAAAAATCAATTTAAGCACAAACCTACATTCAGAAGTGAATGTTTTGGTGTATATAGCTATCATATATGACAGAGGTGAAGAGGGCCCTAAGAATGTTTATGATTTTATGATTCTTTGCCCCTAAGTCTGTAGCTTGGTTTGTGGTCCAAGCTTTGGCTGGCTTTTCTAATATTACTGTTTGTTTTTTCAAAGAGCAAAAATTTCCATGATCCTAAACCATTTTCACCAAATTTTAAATACAGTTGTGATGCTATTCCGGAAAAGGCAATGGCACCCCACTCCAGTACTCTTGCCTGGAAAATCTCATGGACGGAGGAGCCTGGTAGGCTGCAGTCCATGGGGTCACTAAGAGTCTGACATGACTAAGCGACTTCACTTTCACTTTTCACCTTCATGCATTGGAGAAGGCAGTGGCACCCCACTCCAGTGTTCTTGACTGGAGAATCCCGGGGACGGGGGAGCCTGGTGGGCTGCCATCTGTGGGTCTGCACAGAGTCGGACACGACTGAAGCGACTTAGCAGCAGTGATGCTATTCAGTTCAATTGTGGCACAAATTACTGCTACACTATCATTTAGTTGTGGCACTAAGTCACTGGCACTCATTTAGTACCCTGCCCCTAATAAAGGCATGCTCCTGTAATGGATTAATGCCTGGCTTCCTTTGAAATCTGAAAGAGGGTAGTATTTCCTCCTTTGCCAGGCAGGTCCTTTGTCTGGAGGGAAGGGGGAACTAGCCAGAGTGTTGAATTTCAGCCAGGTGCATCAGATTTAGATTGTGATACCTTTAGTTTTCTGAATGAGAGCAAAAAAAGAAGAAATCTCTTGGACTTCAGAGCAACCTGTGGTGTTGATTTTCTCCTTTATTGAAAACAAAACTTTGAATTTGGACTGTTAAGGGTTTGGAGATCAATTAGAGAAAGAAGGGGACAATTTAAGGTGCTCCATAAAGTTCTGGGCTTAATTTTTTAAGTTGACCTATTTCATTTTAGAAAAACACTGCCACAGTACAACTTGAAATTTGAATAGTTGATTTTCCCCTGTTTTTTAGACTACAGTTTTGCAAGAGGTCACAGAGTTGTATAAATAAACTGAGTTCTTGAGAGTTTTAAAGAAACAGAGTATCTAAATGTTTAATTTTGTATCTATCTTCATGGGGTTTTAAACACAAAAGGAATGGGCAATTTCACATTTCTTTATTTGATTTTTAAAATATGGGCAGATGGCAGCCCTGAAAAGTATAAACAGCCCTGATTAAAATGTTTTCATCGTAAGAACTCATTACCTGTTAAACCATTATTTTGGAATGATTGCTGTTGGAAAACCATTGCTTTGGGGATCTTATTCCTAGAGCCATTTTGTTTCTCTTAATAGAATGTATCATGTGACTGTTGCTTTCTTTTCCTTCCATACTGGACAAAATTGGAGACTTCAGAAAAGCTAAAAAGAGAAGTGTAAAAAGGAAATTTAAAATGGTTTTTAAGACTTAGTACAAGTGTGTTTTGTTTTAAATGAGGTTATTGTGTTTGCAAGGTTAGATACATGATCTCAATCTACTGAGCCCCCCTCCCCCTGCCCGCCCTTACTTTAGGTAAATTGATTCATATTTTCAGTACATTACAAAAATTTATTACTTACTTCTTCTCGAAAGTAAACTTGTATGTTAAAATTTTGGACACACAATTATAGAGCTGTACTTGCTTGGGTGTGTGTCATATATTTTTCCTCCTGTCCCTGAGTTTTCTGTCCTCCAGTGAGAACCTCTTGGCATCAATAAGGGAGCTGTTTTTACTTTTATGTGAAGCTACAATTTGAGATTATCAGAAGCTTCTTGAATATGAATGCTTTCTTAGTTGCTGTCTGCTTTTGCTAGCAGCTTATATCCCAACAGTTTGGAACTGGGACTTCTTTTCAGTAGAACTTTTGTCTTCATTCTCAAGTTTGGAGATTTTTTTTAATCTTGTTGCACATACTTCTAGTTCTTTATACTCTATGCTTTTCTCATAACAATTAATAACTAGTTACAGATTTATCAGTAGAGTTCAAAAAATGCACAAAGAAAAAGGCAAAGCATTCTTCTTCTATAAAAAGGCTAGAGGATAACCTGATTCAGTGTTGCCAGACTTCCGGGATGTGTTAGGTGAACTTAGCTATGACACAGACTAATAAAGTTGAATCAGTTTTTTTTTTTTTTTAAGTTATATCAGAAGTAAGATTAATTTTTATGTAGTCTCTCATTTGTTGAGACTTGTTACGTTGTTTATAATGGAAAGGCTAGGGAAACTTCCATCAGTTTGAGTATTTACAAACTATACCAAGAATGGAGAATATATCAGAATATGAATCAAATATATGTTTTGTTATTTTAATCTGTATATGTATATATATCTATATTAATTGCTCTCTCTCTCTCTCTACCTATTGAAGATTCCAGTGCTAAATATTCAAATGAAAATTTTTCCTGCGCTTTGTACTGTAGCAGGGACCATATTTTCCTGTACAAATTACTTCCGTGTAATCTTCACAGGTGGTGTTGGAAAAAATGGATCAACGATAGCAGTAAGTATTTCTTCAGATTTCTGGTGATTGTCTGTGCTCAGACTTATTTTTGTAATCTCTGTGCTTGGACTTAGTTTTGTAATTGCTTTTTCATTTGAGTTGTTATTTGAATTAATTAAAGATCACTTATTAATTGAGAATTTGCACTTAGCGTTAAAGAAAAAAGTAGTGTCTGAAACTTGTTTTATTTACACATGTAAAGATTTATGTGCTCATATTTGCATATTTTTGTGCATGTACATATACTCACACACACACACTTTTAAAAACGTGTGTCTTTTTTAAAGAGTGCAATCTGCTCTGTAGAATATGTCTGGCCTCTTTACGTAAAATCAGTTCGTGCCTAACCAGTCCACACTGCTACTTTTCCCTAGCAGTTCTGGTGTTCAGTTATAAAAATTGCTGGCTTTCAGACACCGTGAGGTTCTTAGAAGTTTGCGTTGCTGTCTTACATCAAGCAGATCCATACAGTATCTGATCGGTATAGAATACCACTAATTCCTCACTTCTCTTTATTCTAAACAGGGAACAAGTGTCCTTTCTCCTTTCCTCCATATTGGATCAGTAATTACATTAGCTGCAATGATCTATAAGAAATCAGCAGTTCAGCTTTTCGAAAAGCATCCCTGTCTTTATATATTGACATTTGGTTTTGTATCTGCCAAAATCACCAATAAGCTTGTGGTAAGCACTGGTTTTGTTTCTAACTTTCTTATTTTGGTTTTATGGCCAGAGTTTTTATTTCACACTTTCTTAAGCAGTTCTAGAGTTTGCTCTCCTCCAGTCAAAATCTCTTAACATCAACATAGGAACTGTTTTACTCTTACATGAAGCTACAATTTGAGATTAACAGAAGTTCCTAAAACCTCTGCAGCTCTTCTGTCCACAGTTTAATTTGATTATTTAGTTTGTCTCTATTCTTCATTCTCATTCTGTACACTTAAGGCTCCTTGTAAAGAGCTTTTAGGGGGGGATTTAGTTGTCATGGTACATAGCTTCATTTTATAGCTCTCAGACCCACTCTGTGTTGTCATCTTAGTTTTGAACATTCAGTAGATACTGCTAAAGGATTCTTGAAACATGATATTTGATCACAATACTGATTTACTCTGAAGCTCACAATTGCTGTAAAATGAAAATGGCTCCCTCCATCACTGATTCTCTTTTATTCATAGGTGGCACACATGACTAAAAGCGAGATGCATTTACATGACACAGCATTCATAGGTCCAGCACTTTTGTTTCTGGACCAGTATTTTAACAGCTTTATTGATGAATATATTGTACTTTGGATAGCCCTGGTAAGTTTTGTACTGTGTTCTATTTCATGATTTGGAGGCTGTTTGTTTTCTTGTTTCAGTGGGCCAGTCCTGAGAGAGAGATCATATAATGATTTAGGGACTTCCCTGGTTATCCAGTGGTTAAAACTCCACCTTCCAAAATGAGGAACTTGGGTTCTATCCCTGATCAGGGAACTAAGATCCCACATGTCATGAGTGTGGCCAAAAAAAATTTTTTTTAATTGTAATGATTTAGAATACCAGAAAACATTTATGGGACTTCATGAGAGTTCCTTGTGACTTCATCTTTAGTCTTCTTTTGTATTCTTATTAGTCTTGCCTACATCCTGGCTCATAAATTCCGTATTTCCGACTATAAAGCAAGTAGTTGGCAGACTGTACTGTGTGAGCCAGTGGCCAGGTTTTGTAAATAAAGTTTTCTTGAAACAGAGTTATGGCCTGTCATTTATGTCTTAGCTGTGGTTGCTTTTATGCTTCAGGGGCAGAGTTGAACAGTGTGACAAAGTATGGTCCACAAAGCATTAAAATATTCACTAAGTGTATTGCTCCTTGGTATAAAGGAGACCTGTGGGGAAATTTAGTTATTAAATTGTATAAAATTGAAGATGAATTTCAGGAGAAGAGAAAGTCAGAAGCCTCTCTGGCTTTAGGAATGGCCTGAGCAGGTGCTGAGAATCTAATAATTTTTTTTTTTTTTTTTTNGGCCAGTGGCCAGGTTTTGTAAATAAAGTTTTCTTGAAACAGAGTTATGGCCTGTCATTTATGTCTTAGCTGTGGTTGCTTTTATGCTTCAGGGGCAGAGTTGAACAGTGTGACAAAGTATGGTCCACAAAGCATTAAAATATTCACTAAGTGTATTGCTCCTTGGTATAAAGGAGACCTGTGGGGAAATTTAGTTATTAAATTGTATAAAATTGAAGATGAATTTCAGGAGAAGAGAAAGTCAGAAGCCTCTCTGGCTTTAGGAATGGCCTGAGCAGGTGCTGAGAATCTAATAATTTTTTTTTTTTTTTTGTATTTTCCAGGTCTTCTCTTTCTTTGATTTGATTCGCTACTGTGTCAGTGTTTGCAATCAGATTGCATCTCACCTACATATACATGTCTTCAGAATCAAGGTCTCCACAGCTCACTCTAATCATCATTAATGATGTAACTGATGTTACATAGGAAGCTCGTGTTTTCTGCCGGAAAGAATCCGAACATATTAAGGAGAATGTGGCGGTTAAGAACAAAAATAATTTATAATAATCAATGTTGTATAACTTTTATTCTTTGTTATTGATAACACTTCTTAACTATCCCTGTGTGAGAATGGGAATTTCAAGTTCCATCCTGTAAATGTACGTGTTGTCATGCAGGGTTGGCCCAAGAAAGCATGCAAGAAAAAAATACCATGTGTTTGTAATTATCCTGGATTCAGAGTAAAATCGTCATGGGGAGCAGATCCCCAGTGCTGGAGATTTCTAATGTAGAATATTTGCAGGCCAAAATTCATTGCTTTATAATTTTAACAAATCATCATCTTTTTAGTGACATCCTTGTTTAGTATCTTCTCAAGCTTTCTTTACTAAGGAGCTCAGCTTGTGGCACAGATATATCCTACTAGCTTCTGAGGTGGAACTTGATAAAGATTTTGAATTTGGATTGAAAAGTTTCCTATCTTTACATTGTTGAGGAAGTCATTTTTTTATTGCTCAAGATATGGTATCTCATGGGCTTGGGAAATCCTGTTAGCATGCATAATAATGTGGTAACTTTGTCGATCCATTTTATTTTTTTAAATAAACATATGATCCGAAAGCCAGTCTTTTTTCTCAGTTTTATTCAGTGGAAGATAAACTAAGTTTTAATGTTGCTTTTTAAATTTTTAACCAAAATTTATTTTTGTTCTTTAGTAAATAAGGAGATTAAGTCAGCTACATTGTCAACATGTGTCCTGTGACCTTTCTATTTTGTATAAAACTGTTTAACTTAAAACATGGGCATACTATGTTCATTTTCCCTCTTGGAAGGTTTATTTGTTGTGATAGTTGTCGCCCTTGAGATTATAAGTCTTTTTTTCCCTTTGTAAAAAGAGAACCATAATCTTAAAAGTCCAGAAGAGTTTAGTGTTGTTGTTCCTCAGCTGCTAAGTCGTGTCTGACTCTGTGAGCCCATGGACTGCAGCACACCAGGCTTCCCTGTACTTCACTGTCTCCTGAAGTTTGCTCACACTCCTGTCCATTGAGTTGGTGATACCATCCAACCATCTCACACTCTGTCATCTCCTTCTCCTCTTGCCTTCAGTCTTTCCCAGGATCAAGGTCTTTTCCAATGAGTCAGCTCTTTGTATCACAGGGCCAAGCTATTAGAGCTTCAGCATCAGTCCTTCCAATGAAAGTTCAGGTTTCCTTTAGGATTGACTGGTTAGTAGCTCTCAGAATCTCAAGGCCTTCCCCCAGATTTAAAATAAGAGAGGCTTGTGCCTCTTGGCAGTTATTGAATATTTGCACTCTCCTTTTCTGGCTACAAGTTTGAAACAAAAAACAGGTGTCCTCAGTAACTATAAACCAGATCTGTTTCTATTGTGTATAGTTCAGTTGCTTGAATGAAGAGGCAAACAGCAAAAGTTTAAACTATTGACTAAAATGAGGTATCTTACTATTGATTCTTATTTATACCACTTCCATAATCATGAATACACAATAGCTGTGCTGCTTTGCCTGGCAACCAGAACTCTTTCTTGCACTTCTAATGATTCCACCAATTCCATGTAATCTTGATTAGCAGTGGTGGTGAAACCTTTCATTTCTTTGCTAGAATGTAGCAGGAAAGGGAAGTTTTCACTACCTTTGCTTGCTAACAACTTCTTCAGCATCTGGGGTAGAGAAGTTCATACAGGAAAATGCTAGGGTAGATCAGATGTCACAAGGTAGGACAAAGGAAAAAAGGAAGGATAATTAAATTTGGCAGAGTTACATCATTGTCTTATGAGATAGACACAGCAGATGTTAACTGCCTACAGTGGAAACTGAGGTCTGGAGAAGCTAAATGGCATTCCAGTGTCACAAGAGTTGTTCCTTTTCCAAATGGAGACTAGAATCTATATCTTCTGAATCCTGGTCCAGCGTTATCTTCTACACTACACTAAGTTTCAGTGAGCTGAAGCTACAAACTGAGGTGCTAGAATCTTTTTCAGAATAATGGAAATCTGGAAGCCATCTAGGTATTTGGTACCCATCAACATGAGATCAAGGTATGTTTATAGTAAACCTCAGTTGGTCCGGGTTCTTGTGAGCATATTATATACCTGGTTAGGTGTCAGAATCAGTGGAAGAAGTTTTAAAAATATAGGTTCCCGGGTCCTATCTTTAATGATGATTTGGTAAGTTAAAGATGGAGCCTCGTATTTTCATAAGCTCCCCAGGATTCCAGTCCTGAGATACAGCTAGGATTAGGAACCACTGGCATAAAACTACCTAACAAAGTGCACTAACTCTTGAGAGCTGTGAAGAGTAGCAGCCTAGTGTGGGGTGGCATGTGGACAGAAGAACATGCGCCACCTGCAGTAGGTCTCTGTGCCCGGAAATGAACGTATATCGACTTTACCTTCAGTTCGGTAACCCCAGTCTCCTCTTCCATCCGGCAGCAACATTTGTGTTCTCTGTACAGAATCCAGGGGCCTCTGAGGGCCACGCACACATACACACACTAAAAAGGTGGAATTTTTGAAAAACAGGATGCTTCTAAAAGTTTCCCATCCCTTAGAGTATTTAAACAGAAGCTGTCAGTAGAGATACAGAGGGAAGAGGGACCAGGTGACTACTAAACTTTGGACTTTTAAGATGATGATTCTCTTTTCTTCCAAGAGAAAAAATGTCAGCTCGGAGATCCCTCTGCCCTTACCCAAAATAATGAAGTTGGAAGTAGTAGGATGTCTAAAACGGAAAGTCCCAAACTTGAAGTGATGGGGAGACAGACCTATTGATGGAAACAATGTAGTGTTCTTCACTGACTTCTTCAGCTGAGATTCCTACTGTCAAGTCACTCTCAACTTCAAATATTTCACAAAAGGCTAGCAGCCTTTCGTCCCAGGATTTTGGAAAGCACACCTAACTTGAACCAAGAACCACTGCTGTATCCTCAGTATGGCTGCTGTTGTTACCAGTATCCCTCACCTCTTCTAGTAGAAGACTCTCCTGATGCCCATCATTGCCAGACATAGCACCAGAGTTCTGGGCACTGTTGCCAGTCCTCTGCATCTAGCCCAGTTTATTCTCACATCTCTTGCCTTCTTTTGCTGGTTACCTCTCCATAGTGGAAGCCAGAGATACACATGTAAAGAGCAAGATTTTTGTCTTTATTCTTACCCTCACACGTCCACAGACCTCTGTTTATATGTGAAGAGACTGAGCATTTGGGCGACAACTTGTTCCTCTGTAGAGGATTTTGTAATAGTGCTTCCTGGGAGAGGGCAGTTCCAGAAACTTCTGGGGCTCTACGCCACCTCTACTACTGTTTCTTGCCCTATGTCATCTCTGCAGAAAAGGCAGCCATGTGCCCAGCTCTGTGAGCACAGAGGTCCAAGCCTTCCAAAGTCTTGAGAAAGCTGATTTCGGGAATCCCAAACTCAAGACGCCAACTTGAAGCAAGACCTGGTTCCCAGGACTCGGAAGAAGGCTGTGGATTCTATTGACTGAGAGCTTCACATCATACCATGCTGGCAGGGGTCAAAGTCCACTACTGGCCTATAGGTCTAGGCACTCCTGTTCACCACAGCTCTTACTTCACAGTCTTCTCCTTTGGCTTCTTCTGTTTCTTCTGTTCCTCATATTCAAGTATTTTCTTTTGGAAATAATCTGTGGTGTTAGAGATACAGGTATTAGAGGCAGCTAATCTGGCCAGGCAGACTAAGATGAGCTCAAGAACAAGGGTCAGAGATACTCAATGTCTGCTGCCCATGCTCGCCCACTATACCCACATTCCCACCAGGATTCCCCATGCCATCCTAGGCCTTTGTAGATCCAGATATTCGATTAGGTTCCTAAGGGGTCCTAAAACAGAATAATTAGTAGGAATTAGCTCTAGACTAAAACAGAAAGCAAAGGTCCTCCTACTGGCTGATGAACAGAGCAACATCTACAAAACGTCAGCCTCAGAGGCATTTTCTTAGGCTTCAGGACCTTTCTCTCCAACCCCATTTGAAAAGATCACAGCTGATTTTGTGAACCTCTTTTAGAAGTGCTCTTCCCTCCCTCCTAGGACCACACCTGACTTGGAGGCAGTTGATAGGAAGCTTTCAGTGCATACCTGCAGGAGGGTTCTTGCTCTTTTCGGCTTCCTGGATGAAAAGGGAGAAGAGCTGTGTCTTCACAAATTTCTTCACAAACCGGCGGTTGGCCTTGGAGGTCAGAGCCTTATAGAAGGCCCGTTCTTGGAAGCGGCCTTGCCCATTCGCCTCCCGCTTGATGTAGGAAGCATAGTGGCCCACAGTCTTGACAAAGAACTGCACAAAAGGCCTTGAAACATGCTCATTGATTTGTTCAGAAGCTGCAGAGGATATAAAAAGACCATCTCAGGGGTAGCAGAAGGATGAAAACTACCCACTCTTACCTCCAAGTGGCTTTCCTTGCAGGCTGAAAACTCTTGGGCAAGGGGTGGGGTGAGGCAGGGTTCATAATTACTGGTTGATGAAAATGTGAGACTGGAGATGGCTTAGGGAGAGTAAAATCTCATACTTGCCCTTTAGGATCAAAGCCTCTGGGACTAGCCCAGGACTGTGGAGTGGATTCCTTTTAGTTCTAGAAGGGAATTGTTGGGAATCGTGCCCTTAAACTCTTTGGAGAAAGCCAGAATAAGAGGGACCTGGGACTTACTCTGTGACTCCTTGATGCCCTGACTAAGAGATTCTAAGATGTCATCCTGAAGCTTGGGTGGTAGGATGTCTTTTTCGTCACCAACCTAGGAGAGGACAGAGTCAGCTCAGAGGTCAAGCAGTCAGGGAGGAGGTGTGAAGTGCTGACAGAGAACGTGAGGCATGAATTCTACACCCCATTCCACCCCGAATAATGGGCCACATACAACAGAGAAACAACAGAAGCTTCAGCTCTAAACACCAGGAAGTCTCTTTCCCTCTGGTACTCGGTCTCTGTCCTTGCTCTGAAAGCACTAACACCGACTGCCTTGTGAAGTCACATTCTCCTTGAGAGAGGTGAAGTCTTGTTAGCATACTTAAAGTTTGTTAAAGCAGTGGAACATAGAAGAGCCAAGAGCAATTGAGTTGGTTGTGGGTCTGCAAGGGATCTGAACCCAGACACTTACTGACATTAAGAAGGTTCCTTTACAAAGATCCACCAACAGGACCTGAAATAAAAACAGGACAGCTTGGTTTCTTCCCCTTTCTCTGTTTCTGCCTGTTGCTGTACCTTTCAGCCCAAGTAACAACAAAATCAGCATCTTCAGTTCTCATTTCCTGTCGGTACTCTCCTTTCTCACCACCCACTCTTTCCTGAGAAAAGGATATGAGGGCATAGAAAGCAGGAAACAGGGGAGAGAGCTAAGGAAGATGCGGTATACAATATGGGTAAATTGAAGCCAGTTACTCTCTTAATAAAAAAGCATTGATCATAGTAATAACTTCTATGTACAAAGCATTAAATGGCACACACTTTGCTTTGCACATCTTATTCATTTAATCTTCCCAGTGCTCCTGTAGAGGCAGATACTGTGCCTGTTAAGGTGAGGAAATACCCAAAGACGTTAAACTGCCTGAGGTGATACTGCTGTCAAAGAGTAGAGCCAGTTTCCAAGCCTGGGTTGCGCTGTCCTTGCGAGTCCATCACTCTTCCTACAGTTCTTCAGTTCCCTTCCCTCTGGTGAGCTTTAGGACAGGGATGCGCATCTTTTGATTTTTTTTTTTTTAAAGTTTACAACAACTTTATGTACAACTGCCTAGAATTCCATTTCTAAAACTCCCACAGGGCTTCCCTGGTGGCTCAGCGGTAAAGAATCTGCCTGCCAGCACAGGAGACACGGGTTCGATCCCTGATTCAGGGGAGATCCCACGTGCCACAGAGCAACTGAGCCCATGTGTCATCACTATTGAAGCCAGGTGTTGTAACTACTGAAGCCTGCATTCCCTAGAGCCTGTGCTCTGCAGCAAGAGAAGCCGCCACAATGAGAAACCCATGCTTCACAACTATGGAGTAGCCCCTACTCTCTGCAACCACAAGAGAAAAGCCCACACAGGAATGAAGACCCAGCACAGCCAAAAATATTTAAATAAAAGTTATTAAAACTCCCACAAGAGCTTTGGACCTTCCAGCAGGGAAGAGCGAGAGGAGAAAATAAGCCTGGGGACAAAAGGAGGAGGGACAGAAAGGCAGTAATCACATGTTTGTAGGGTGCAGGTAGGGCAAGCACAGGGCTGGAACTTGGGGACCTGAGTTCTAGTATCAGCTCCCCCACTGCCTAAGGCACCTTTAGTCTAGAATGGAGATGACCAATATGCATCATGCCAGTTAGATTCCAACCTACAGACCTGTTTCTTTGAGACTCAGAATTTTCAAATCATCGAATTAGTTTCCAATATTTAAAAAATTTCACAAAGAATTTGGATCTAGGGCTTCTCTGGAAAAGACAGAAGCTCTAACACTGATCCACATTCAGAGGGAACTGAGTTAAACCTGCCTCCTTTAGGCAAGGCAGGTGCTCAGCAGTTTATCATAATCCCCCAAAGCCTATGTTGGTCATTTAAATGCCTGCTGGGTCCCTCTTTTCAGTTTGTGACCTTGGTCTCGACAAGAGGGTGAGTGATCCCTCCATGCACCCTTCTCCCAAACAAAGTGAGAAATAGGAATGTGTGCCAAAAGACAGACCAGGCACTGTAATTATCCATCATCAGGGGAGAAAAGTTGAACTAGTTCAGGCGTGAAACCACTTGTATACATAGGCTCAGATGCCTTCATTTAGGGCAGGCTGTTCACTTTGTGGGCTGAGAGGTAAGTGTGTAAAGAATTTCTTTCTGAAGTTGTTCCCAGAAATCTTTCCAGTACTTGAGTATATTACTGTCTGTCCAAGGAGCCCTTCCAAAGAGCTGACCTGGGAGTCAAGGAATGCTCCATCTCTCTCCCTGATCCCTAGCCCTCTCCCATCCCTACCCCCTGCCCATTTCATCAGCTGGGGCTCTTGGACAGCACAAGCTGGAGTCTGACTAGCCTTGGGGTATCTTCCCACCAGGCCACTGGGGGAGGAATCACAGCGTCCAAGAAGATGGCTCTGCAGCATCAGGAAGTTTCATAACTTCTGGGATTGGGACACTTATTGAGTCGTATTACTAAACGTGGGGCTGATACTCTGTCCCAGTTAGTCACAAGGCAGAGGTTGGCTCAAAGGGCATGTGTACTCAGCAGTTCTGAAGAGGGCAGGGCCGGCTGAGGAGACAAGGAAGAGAGACAGCCTGCTTCTTTACTTCCCAGCAGCACTCTGCGGAAGAAGCGCTTTGCTTCTATCTCTGCTAGATTCCGGGATTGCCTGTGTGGCCTTGATAAGTGGATTGAGCTCTCTGGACCTTGGTTATTTCTTATGTAAATGGAGGAAGTCCTCCCACTAGGGCTGGTCGCATGCCTCCAGAAGCTTACTTCCAGGCTCTACCTCTTCCCTTTCTGTCTACATAAAGGGAGTCGATGGTTAGCCAGACCAACCCAAGTAGCTCTTTTGGCTTGAGATTATAGTAATGTGCTATTTCTTGAAAGTTTCTATTGACAATTCAAGCAAAGCAGAAGTTGTTCTTCCAACACTGGAGGTAGGTTTAATGTTATTAACACCCATTCTCACCACTGAGCTCTTTGGTGTATCTGGGGGTACTGCCAAGATACAAGAGGCTGAAAAAATCAAAGGGGATTTGGACCAATATCCTCATTAACCAACTGAACTCTAAGCTAATTGGAAGGATGACCTCTACTACAAAAAAAATCTGCATTTTCAAGACTCATTGTTTCCAGGAAGACTGTTAGTTCAGTTCCAAGCAATGTGAATAAATTCCAGTGGGGTGTGTGTTGTACAGACCAGCTGTGCTTGTCCATTCAGAATTAAAATGGGACACCCAGGGCCTGCTCACTAGGACTAGCTGGCCTAGTACAGTTGGGTGAAGCCCAAATAAGCCATGTGTTGCCCCTTAAGTCCAAAGGGAAATCATTCAGAGCAGGGAGCAGACACTTACTGAGTATCAGCTATATGTCAGGCACCAGGCTAGGTGCTTTATGCTGATTTTTTCCCCCTAGGATCCTTAGGGTCTAAATGTTGCCATTCCAGTTTTACAGATGAGGAAGCTGAGGCTTTAAGAGGTTAAGCAACTTGCCACAAAATCACACAGCTATTAGCAGCAGAGGTGGGATCCGGATCCGGGTCTGCCTGGCTCCAAATCAGGCCCCCTTCTTGCTGCATCATACCTCTTCCATGGGGCTGTCCAAAACCTCCTGCCGGTAGCGCATCTGGACTCCAACCATGAAGGGAGTGGGGCAGCAGACAGTTCCCAGCAGGCTCTCAGGGACCACGGGGATGTAGGTGTGGGCCCAGCTGAAGGGGTAGAGCAGCGCGGCAGTAGCATGGATGCACTGAGACAGGGTGCTGGGGACAGGGCACAGAAGTGAGTCAGAGGGGCCTGCCCAGGCCCCCACCCCCACGCCACCTCCCCACCCCCACCATTGAGAGCAGCGGCTCATGCTGGCGGAGAAGGCAATGGCACCCCGCTCCAGTACTCTTGCCTGGAAAATCCCATGGATGGAGGAGCCTGGTAGGCTGCAGTCCATGGGGTCTGCTAAGAATCGGACACCACTGAGCAACTTCACTTTCACTTTTCACTTTCATGCACTGGAGAAGGAAATAGTAACCCACTCCAGTGTTCTTGCCTGGAGAATCCCATGGACGGAGGAGCCTGGTGGGCTACAGTCCATGGGGTCACNGGAGCCTGGTAGGCTGCAGTCCATGGGGTCTGCTAAGAATCGGACACCACTGAGCAACTTCACTTTCACTTTTCACTTTCATGCACTGGAGAAGGAAATAGTAACCCACTCCAGTGTTCTTGCCTAGAGAATCTCATAGACAGAGAAGCCTGGTAGGCTACAGTCCACGGGGTCACATAGAGTCAGACACGACTGAAGTGACTTAGCAGCAGCAGCAGCAGCAGCTCATGCTGGCTGTGTCGAAGCTATAGCAAGTCTGGGAGCCATGCTGGTCACAGAGCTTCCGGCTACCCGAAGCTGGGAGGGGAGGGGTAGAAACCAGAAGAGGCTGAGGCTCCCCTCGTCAAGTATGGGGCCTCTATGTGATTGATTCTTCTTTCCCACTGGGGGTGGGGGTG
>SJYA01000464.1:175956-197170 GCA_006410615.1 Neotragus moschatus
GGGGGTGGGGGTGGGGGTGGGGTGGAGGGAGTGTCTTTAAAGAGAGGAGGAGGAAGAAGAGATGTCTTCCATCTATGAAGTCATTGATCATTGCTGGAGTCCCTTCTCTATGCTCACTACTGTGCTAGGGATGTGGATACCAGCAAGCAAAAGACCAGCCCTGCTTTTAAGGCACTCAGTGTAGTTAAGGAGACAAACATGTAAACACTGGGGTGCAGCAGAGAGGTCAAGTCTATTTCCTCCTTATCTCTCATCCCAGGCTTTAACTCTCAGGGCTCCCTCTGACCACTCATGGTTATTTAAACGTATCAGGTTGGTGCCTGAGCTTGCTTGGGAAATTCCTGGATTCCAGGAACCTCTGACCAGCAATTCCCACCCGGAAAGTCCCCCAGAGAGGACTCCTCCACCCTTTCCAAGGAAGCATTCCCTGTGTAATTACTGCCTAAGTCACAACTCAGACCCAAGTCCCCTCACGGCCCCCTCCCTTTAACCCCCTCAACGCACACACCCTCCCTGTCTTCTCTATTCTCCACTAGCTTTAGCAGCTCTTCATTTCTCCAAACTGCCCCAAAGCCAAGGCCAACAAAAACACAGATGCGGAAACCTTGTTTCAACTCTTGGTATCAAGCTAGCACTTCCTGAGTTAGAAAGATGGAGTCTCTGAGAGTCTAGCCAAGCCTTAGGCTGACTGGAAGTCCCTTTCCTGGCTGAGCGGCAAAGATCTGAAATACTCAGTATAGGAAGGAAGTGGGGAGTGGTGGGGTTTCCCTGAAGAAAGTTAAACGCCTGAGAGGTGAGTCCTGCCAACCTTTGCCCGTATCCAGGCCAGCTGACACCTGGAGTCCCCTTCACTTTCTAAACATTGATCCTAGGGGGCAAAAGCCAGAATCCCAGCTCTAGCCACAACAGAAACTTCTCAATTCCCTACAGCAGCAGTCCCCAAACGTTTTGGTACCAGTAGCCAGTTTCATGGAAGACATTTTTTCCACAGACAGAGGGCTGGGGTTGCGGGGGAGGGGTGGGATGGTTTCAAGATGATTCAAGCACATTACATTTACTGTGCTAATGATAATCTGTATTTGCAGCAGGTCCCCAGCATTAGCATCACTGCCTCAGTTCCACCTCAGATCACCAGGCATTAAATTCTCATGAGGAGCATGCAGCCTAGATCCTTTGCATGTACAGTTCACAGTAGGGTTCGTGCTCCTATGAGAATCTAATGCTGCCGCTGCTCTAATGCCGCCTGAGCTCTGAGGTGGTGATGGGAGTTGATGGGGAGCGGCTGTAAATGCAGATGAAGCTTTACTCCGCTGCTCACCTCCTGTTGTGTGGCCCAGTTCCTACCAGGCCATGGACCAGTGCTAGGGGGTTGGGGATCCCTGCCCTACAGGGCCAAGAGTGGAAGCGCTATGTCTAAAGCAAGAGATTTACACTGCTTCCCACAAGGATTAGGCTACAACTGGTGCCTTCTGGGTCTTCCCAGGCGGCGCTAATGGTAAAGAACCCACCTGCCAATGAAGAAGACCAGAGATGAGGGTTCTATCCCTGGGTTGTGAAGATCCCCTCTGGGAGGGCCTGGCAACCCGCTCCAGTATTCTTGCCTGGAGAAGCCCATGGACAGACAAGCCTGGCAGGTCACAGCCCATGGGCTTGCAGAGAGTTGGACATGACTGAGCAACTTTGCATGCACACACGGTGCCTTTTTGGTTACCACTGATTTTTACAGAATTTTCAACCCACAGACCCCACTGCCTGCCCAAACTTCCTTTCCTTTAAAAGCCATGACATTCACCTGACCCTCTGGTCTAACATTTGGGCCCCTAAAGTCCTTTCCTTCTTCTTCCTAAAAGATAAAACCAGGATTGTCAGCTCAACATAAGCAGCTTTCTCTATCCCCAGACATGAGTCAATCTTCTACTGTCTTAAAACGTTTCTCCTGTCTCCATCTGTCACATATCTCCCCATATCTCAACCAGACTTGAAGCCTCTAAGAGGCAGAGACCAAGATATGATAGTATTCTGCTTCAGCTATACACTATACAGGGATATACTCAACTGTGAAATTATTATTAAGAAAAACAACTGGCACTTACCAGTGTGGGCCTGGCAGGGTGCTAGGTACCTAAGTGCATTACTTCATTTAATCCTTACCACGCTCTTATGAGGTAGGTACAGTTATCTGTCCAATTACAGATAAGGAGATCATGACTTCAAAAAGTTAAGAAACTAGGGACTTCCCTGGTGATTCAGGGGTTAAGATTCTGCACTTTCAATGCAAAGGGTACAGGTTCGATCCCTGGTGGGGGAACTAAAGATCCCACATACCCATGCATCCAAAAAATAAAAAAATAAAAGTTAAGAAACTAACCTAAGGAACACCATGTTGCTAAAGGTAGAAGAAAAGAACTTGAATTGTTTGCTGACTTCAACGCCTATGCTTCCTTTCAATCTATCCCCTTTAGGCCTAGGACCATCTTTTGTATCTCCCTGATGCTTGGCATCTGGTTAACAGTTGACACACAATAAGTGTTTGTTGAATGAGTAAATAAATGGGCAAATGAGGTGTGCTTGCCACTAGGATAATGGGTTTGACCTCCATACCATTATACATACACCTTCCTGCCCTGTCCTCCCTTAGCCTTTCGGGAGCAGAATCATGTCTGCATCCACCCTAACTGGTTTTCTCCTAGGCTGTCACAAGAAGGCTTCATGCCCTTCTCAGAGCTAAATCACAAACCTCCTTCAGGCTTAGGCAGCGATCAAGTTTGGAGGCAGGAACAGGGAATTACAACAGCTATTACAGCAGCTATTTTCTAGGCTTTAGTGCAGATCAAGACAGTGTGGAGGAAAGGTGAGCACCCTGGTCCTATAGCCTGAGTTCCTTGGAGAACCGTCCCGTCTGTCCCCTGGAACCCAGGGATGCCGGTCAGTTCGGGTGACCTGCTCAGTGACTGCACCAACCTGAGACCTTCTGCCAAGAAGATGATTCTTCTTTCCAGCACTGCAGAGGCAAAGATCTGAAGAATCTGCTCAAAATTGAGGCAACACATGAGAGAACTAAAATCCACGTGCTCTAGATGGGAATCCAGGGGCCGCGTCAGGGAAATGAACTGTCGGGAAACCAGAGAGAGAGGGTGTTACCACACTGAAAAATCACACAAGCCCCAGGAAGCTGGGTCTCTACCTACCTCTACTCTATCCTCCCCCAAAAAAGTATATCTGATCCTACCTCCTCGCTATTAAAAATCCACCCATGGTTTCCCTCTTCTCCGAGGGTGATGTTGCTGTAAACCTCTGCGTGGCTCACAGCACCCTGCCTCCCTCACCGCCTCCGCCACCTCACTTCCCCACATCAGCTCCCTTCTGTTCCTTCAGCGTGCCTTCCTTCTTTCCTGTCTGAGGTACTTCCCTCCCCTAGGTTGCCTTTCATTTTAAAAAGTATTTATTTTGTTTTATGCATGTATTTGGCTGCCCTGAGTTTAAGTTGCAGCATGTGGAATCTAGTTCCCCGACCAGGGAATGAACCTGGGCCCCCTGCATTGGGAGCATGGAGTTTTAGCCACCAGACCACCAGGGAAGTTCCTCATTCTTTTTTGTTTTAATTAGTTAACTAGTTTTTCATTGAAATGTAGTTGTCTCACAGTATTTTCTCTCTTCATTCTTATCCTCCTTTACCTCTCAGGAGCCTTCCTTAGCCACCTAATGCAACACACATTTCTCATCATTTTCTCATGGAGCATCCTGTTTTCTTTTCCTTCCATCAATATACTTTTCAATGATCTGTGTATTTATTCAATGATTTGTGTATTTATTTATTTAAGTCTGTCTTCCCCACTAGACTTTTAGCTCCATGATGTCAGGGACCACATTCATTTTATTTACCATTTTGTAGCCAGAAAACAGCTGGTTCAAAACTCAACAGTTTTTGAAAAACTGAGATCGTGGCATTCGGTCCCATAACTTCATGGCACAGAGGGGGGAAAAAAACGGAAACAGTGACAGACATTATTTTCTTGGGCTTCAAAATCACTGTGGATAGTGACTGCATCCATGAAATTTAAAGACACTTACTCCTTGGAAGGAAAGCTATGACAACCTAGACAGTGTATTAAAAAGCAGAGATATCACTTTGCTGACAAAGGTCTGTATAGTCAAAGCTAGTAGTCATGTATGGATGTGAGACTTGGACCATAAAGAAGGCTGAGCACCAAACAATTGATGCTTTTGAACTGTGGTGTTGGAGAAGACTCTTGAGAGTCCCTTGGACTGCAAGGAGATCAAACCAGTCAATCCTAAAGGAAATCAGTCCTGAATATCCACTGGAAGGACTGATGCTGAAGCTGAAACTCCAATACTTTGACCACCTGATGGGAAGAGCTAACTCACTGGAAAAGAACCCAATGCTGGGAAAGATTGAGGGCAGGAGGAGAAGTGGGTGACAGAGATGGTTGGATGGCACCACCAACTCAATGGACGTGACTCTGAGCAAACTCAGGGAGATAGTGAAGGACAGGGAAGTCTGGTGTGCTGCAATCCATGGGCTCACAAAGAGTTGGACATGACTGAGTGACTGAACAGCAACAATGAGCCAGAAAATAGTACAACTTGGGTGAAGAAGGTCTGAGCGCCGAAGAATTGATGCTTTTGAACTGTGGTGCTGGAGAAGACTCTTGAGAGTCCCTTGGACTGCAAGGAGATTAAACCAGTCCATCCTGAAGGAGATCAACCCTGGGATTTCTTTGGAAGGAATGATGGTAAAGCTGAAACTCCAGTACTTTGGCCACCTCATGTGAAGAGTCAACTCATTGGAAAAGACTCTGATGCTGGGAGGGATTGGGGGCAGGAGGAGAAGGGGACGACCAAGGATGAGATGGATGGATGGCATCACTGACTCAATGGGCGTGAGTCTGAGTGAACTCCGGGAGTTGGTGATGGACAGGGAGGCCTGGTGTGCTGCGATTCATGGGGTCGCAAAGAGTCGGACACAACTGAGAGACTGAACTGAACTGAACTGGGGCCTAGCAAGCCTTCCACACTTATTTTTTGAATAAGTGAAGATGTCTAACCCCTCCCCTTATTCTGATATGGGAAAGCCAAAGTTCAGAGGGACACACAGAATATCCAGAATACCAGGGGTCAAGACTGGGATTCTCAAAACAATTTTCTACTTGCTGCTTTGTCTGTTTAGTGTCTTAAAGCAATAGCATCCCCAGTATCGAATGGGTAGGGACTCAGGGGTGGGGATGGGTGATAAGAAAAAGACAGGTGGAAGCCATAGGTAGAGATAAAGGACAGACACAGGGAGAAAAGGGAGGTAATGGTGAAGAGTGGCAGTTTGGGAACTGGAGGCAAAGGCCATTCTAGTACTGAGAGCCTCCACTTACATAGTTTATTATATTAAAAAAAAAAAGATCTCGGTTACTTCAACAGTAACTAGGTCTTTGTGAGTATCAGGTTGAGGAAATTAGAGAACTGAGGTTTAAGTTCTGCCAACAATTTTAGCCAAGTTCCAGTCCCTGCCTAGCTCAGTTTCTTGGGATGTTAACCTGGTAAATGGGCACACTGTGATGGGAGGTGCTGCTGGAACCCGCCCCCTACACCCAGGGAGGGTCTCCGCCATTTCGCTCACCCACCTCAGTGCCTGAGTCAGGGATGAAGCTCTTGAGCGTGACAGTCTTCCCGGGAGCAGGGAAAGCCGCCTCTCGGAGGCCCTGCATGAATGGGTAGATGATGGCCATGGAGATTTGATGCCTCTTTTCCACTTCATCCAGGATCTGCATGGAAAGAACCACAGGAGACGTGACTCGAGGGATGCTCCCGGGCTGCCAGCCAAGATCACATGTGTAAGGTTGCTCCAGCCAGTCCTTAACTGGGTTCTTTCCTTTTGGCAGAAACCAGTCTGCTGTTTATCTCCTGCACAAGACCTGATGTTTTTCCTAGCCTTCTTCTTTTCCTGTTCTTTCTACCACTTCATATTCCTCCCTTCTCCTAACATCAACCTGAACTACCTTCCCCAGGAAGCCATCCTAGAGTAAACTCCTCATTCGTGATGGTACCATGTTCATTTGTGCCAGCTGAGGCCTAGAAACTGGGCCTTTTGGGTGCCACTCTGACCTCCAACTTCCACTGGAGATGCCCCAGGGCCAGGGACGGCCTCCATCTGCAGAACCCTACACAGATGAACCATCCACCCAAGCAAAGGCTGATGGAGTTTATTGCCGTTATCCCCCAAGGGGTCTGTCTGGGGCAGAGCACACTGATGCCCTTTCTTGGCTACTAAGACATGCCCCGTGGGCTTCCCTGATCGCTCAGTTGTAAAGAATCCACCTGCCAATGCAGAAGATGTGAGTTCGATCTCTGGGTTGGGAAGATCCCCTGAAGAAGGAATGACAACCCACTCAGTATTCTTGCCTGGAAAATACCATGGATAGAGGAGCCTGGAGGGCTACAGTCCATGGGGTTACAAGAGAGCTGGACATAACTTAGTGACTAAAACAACAACAAAGAAGAAGAAAAAGACGTGCACCATCCATCCTGAAGGACTCCTTTCTAACCCCGGCTCAGGTGTCCTGGCACAAGAAGACCTCAACTTCCCCTAACCCCAGCTCAAGTGTCCTGGCACAAGAAGACCTCAACTTCCCCTCTATCCTGGAAGGAATCAGAGGGAGTCGACTTCCCCAAGCTCCGTTGTATAATTGTCTTTGTAGTTGTTTAGCATTCTGTCTTCTCCATATATTATGTCATCTGCATCTCACATCAACCCATGAGACAGGAAGATGAGGCATCATCACCTGCATTTGACAGATGAGGAAGCTGAAACTCCCAATTTCTAACCTATAGCTCTTCTCATGTCCTACTTCAGTTGCTTTCTTACCTTGCCTAGACTGGGGGGCAGTGAACTCTCTGCAGGGGAGACAGTCTACTAGGTTCAGTTCCTACTTCTCTCTAAAGCCAGGTGAAGCCCACGCCCCTCTCTGCCTGAGTGTCTCCAGAGTGCCTCGCCTGACCCCGACTGTGGGGGAGGAGCGCCAGGAGTCCAGGCAGGGCAGGCAGCCAGGGCAGAGCTGGAGGCCAAACAGGCCTGACAGGACTGGAGGAATCCTGTTCCACCCCTACCTTGGAGAACAAGCCAAAGCAGCCGATGCAGCTGATGATGCAGTACACCCTGGGGAGGCGAGGACCACGGCCGGCGGGCTGGGGAGGGACAGACAGGCTCCTTCAGTGCCGCAGCCTCTCCAGGGCCTCTGCCCAACTGGTGTTGATGGGGCACAGGGCTGGGGGCTGGGCTGGGGGACCCCACTCCTGGGACAGGCAGCTGGGAAGGCCAGAGCAGTCCCAGAAACCAAAAGACCATGGCCTCGAGGGGGCTGGTTGGCTTACAGGCAAGCACTGCCTCTGTTAGCACCAACACCCTCTGGGGTTGACAAGGAGGGAGCAAGTGTGTTGTAGAGACATGAAACAGCTAGGGAGGGTGTGCTATAAAAGTGACTTGGGGAGACCCAAGGATTGAAGCTCATGGTCCCAATCCCAAGCTAGGCTCTGGGAGGGCCCAGGGGCCAAGGCAACAAGGCCTAGACAGAGATGGTAGAGAGCGGGTTAGAATGAAGCATCCCACAGATGGGAGTGGTTGAGAGCTGGGCAGAGTAAAGACCCAACCCCAGAAGCAAAGGTGTCCTGTAGGTGAGGAGGGGTGTGTGTCTCCATTCTTGTGAGGTTGCACAGGGCACTAACATGGCAGCAGGTGCTGGGGTGTGCTCTCCCTTTACAACCACCTCTGCCAAGGAGCCTTGGCTTTTGCAACTGAGGCTGGAGCAAACCCAGCTGTGGGGCAGAATAGGATGCAGAGAGGAGGGGACAGTTCTAAGCTGCACAGACCAAGAGGCGCCTGCAGTATCCAATCTTCCTGCTCCCATCCACATTGGTCAGAACGAACGAGAAGGTCTCCCTGAGGAAGAGCAAACAAGGACCCGGTTTGCACTAGGTTCCAAAGCAGGAAGGTGGTTGGCATTAGGAGGGCTGAGCGGGGAGAGGAGGGCCAAGGGAGCTGCTGATGGATCCTGAGAGTAATCATAACACCAGTCAGTTTACATAAAGTGCTTCCTGGTGTCAAGCTCTAAATGTGTCATCTCATTTAATTCTCAAAACAACTCTTTGAGGAAGATTCAATTATTAACCCTACTTCAAAGATGAAGACACTAAAACTCTAAGGGAGTATTTCTTATCCAAGGTCACTCAACTCATAGTGGTAAAGCCAAAATTTGAGCTCAGGCAGTGACATTCCAGGACTCACGGTGTAAAGGGCTTTGCCATGTAAGGATCTCATTAGTGGCCAAAGGACTTCTTTGATGTCCATCTTCTGCCAGAGGTAGTCAAAACACAGTGACAATCACTTCTAGGACAGGAAGGAGAACCTCACCCTCCTCTGGACAGAAGGGACTGGTTAATCTGTTTAGTTAACATCTCTTGCCTTGAGAGACCCCAGGCAAGATATTCAAAAACAAATCAACTCCAGTCCCTCCCCAACAGGAAGAAAGCTGGTGAGAAATCCAGATGAAGGAGGTACAGGAATCACGTGGTTCACACCGTTCCCTTCTCCTCCAATCTCAGCCCTCTGTCCCAGAGCCAAGCCATTACCTGGGACACTCAGTGAGTGGGGCCCGCTCATTCCCATCTGGGAAGCAAAACAAGGGGATGGCTCCAAGCAGCCGCTCCTCCTCCTCTTGTTGACCCCGAAGCAAGTTCTCTCGCTACAAAGAATAGGAAAAGAGACAGGTAGGTGTGGAGGTAGGAGCAGGCGGAGAGGGCTTAGGGTCTGGCGAGCTTCTTTGGAGGCTCGTAACCAGTCTGAGAAGCTTTTCCACTGGTGTGGGACTTAAAGCTTGCGTCTGTGCCCATCACTGCACGCAGACTACATTCTGGGTCAGGCTGGAACAATCCCACGACTGAAACAGCCACTCCTGGGCCAAGTCTACATGAACCTGAGTTGGACTTCAGTATCCTTGAAGGTGTTCATGGTCAGGAAGGGGGCCAGGACCACACTGAATACAGAAAGGCCCAGAGACCGCCCAGCTTCCTGGAAGGACCACATCAGAGAGATACCACATCTGAGAAGAGAAGCGGCCAGCTCAGTTGCCTCACCGTCAGAGTTAACGAGAAGGGTGCCCTGACCCCACCCCTTCACTCGCCACAGGACCAGACAAGAAGGAGCCTGATGCTTGGGCTGGGGCCTGCCTGCCCTTCCTTTCCCCTCCCACTCACCCCAGGGAGGGGATTCCTGCAAGGACCTCTGGCAGAAGGTAAGCTTCTCAACAGGGTGGCTGAGGATGTAATTGGGAAGTACTAGAAGGATCCCCAAAGGCAGAAGAACTAACCTAGTTTCCTGGCTAGGGAACCTAGGTCTGTTCCCCACAAAGAGGCCAGACCTAGATTCTGTGGATGATAACGGAAAACAGGGCTGGGTCTGAAGGAAATGGGAACAGTGAGTTCAGGGCAGCTCCAGCGGAGCCCAGGCAGGGTGGGTAGGGGAGGGAGAGGGCACACCCCTCCCCATTGCCCCTCAAACATCTGAACCCTGGGCCTCTGTTGCCCCTTCCTTCAGTCCTTACCTTGGGAAACTGGTAGATGATCCTGGGCTCATAATCTTCCCCTGAGTGCTTTTTTTTGAGAGAAACCACCAGGAGGTATTCAAAGAAGTGCTGCCGTCCAGCAAAGTTGGGTAGACAGGGCTCCAGGGCTCTTTCTGGTTCCTTCTCTACTTCTCCCAGATTCTCCTGGGCGGGTCCTAAAATCAAGACAGCAGGGCCCATGGGTATCTCACTGATCTGGGGCCCCAGTGGAGGCTGTGGGGTTCTGGCAACTTCCGCACCTCCAGGCAGCCATGCCCACGCCGAGGTCCTTGGAGCCGGCTCAGCGCCTCACATCCCAGCATGGGCTCAGAGCCAACTGGGCAGTTTCTGTGCCTCCCCGCGACATGTGGAACCACCAGGAGTCAAGAGAAGGAAAGAAACCACTGATTCAGAAGCCAAGGAAATGTACCGGGGAGGCCACCTGGGAGGCCTGCAGCCCCAGGGTAGTAGAGATTCTGCCTACCTGAAGCAATACACCCCCCAAGTCAACCTGGACTTAAGCAAACAGAACAGGCCAAGGGCCACGTGGCTGTGACCACACCAACCCCCACAGAGGGCATGACCGGCTCTAAAAACCAACAGGGGAAACCTCCCGGCTTGGTCACATGGGAGAACCGAGTGGAGGATGAGATATAACAGGAAGAAGAAAAAGAAGTATTTCAAGGGAAGAAACAGCCCCAATGAAGAGGGCCATCCTGGAAAAAAAGGAAGTAGGTAATCTAGTCCAGACCTGCTCGGTGTAGAGGCACTCGTTTGCGGAAGCGACTGAGGATCCCACCTCCCGCTTGTCTTTCCATCTTCTTGGGCCGGTGAGGCATGGAGTGCCCCCTTTCCTCCCATACAGACAGGCTAGAGAAAGCCTGAGAAACCCCCTGCCGTTTCAGTCTCCAGCAATGACTCTATGCAGCCAAGCCACGCGCTGTCTTCCAAATAGGGGAGCGCTGTTTCCATCCTGTGCACCCAACAGTTGAGCAAGAAGACTGCGGCGGGCCCCAGGAAGGCAGCAGGACGCCTGCACTGACAGAGGCAGCATCCTGGCACTGCAGCTCAGACCTCAGCTCCTCCCAAGAGCCCCAGGGTGTGGCGAGAGAAAAGGTCACAGGCAAACACCCCCAGAGCCCAGCTGCTTCTGGGCCAAGGGCTTTTAATTCCGGGCTGAAGGTTGTGCAATGTATTTATGTACAACCTCTGGACAAGGAAGAATGCCTGATAACATCAGACTGTGAGCACCGGACCTCACCAGCCCCAGGACCAGGGTCATAACTCTCCCAAACTGATCCCTGATCCTTCGCTTCTTAACCTCTGCACTGCCCCCTGCTGCACCCTGGGATGTCTAGGACTTCAAGACTGCAAGCAAGAGCACGGACCAAAGACTCCTCGCAGCAAGGTTGCCACGGCCTCCCCTGATTAACATCAATAGACTTGACCTCATCCATTATCTAGGTGGAGAAATTGTTCAAGCAAGAGCAATTCCTAGATATTAGCACACACCTAAAAGTCTCCTCTCCTGGTGGGGAAATAGAGAACAAAGTCCATCTCTGGGCTGGAGAGTTCCTGATATCTCAGCAGGATCTTCCATGGTGCATCTCTTACCCCCTGCCATATGTCCTAAGGCAGACTTGTCTCACTGGGACCTATGCCAGGGATCCAGCAGAGAACCCCTCCCTCAGATAGAAAGCACTGACTTAGGACATTCTCCCTGGCCTACAGTCTCCCTGGACAGTCCCCTGGAGGGGACTGGTTGCATCAGCAGCCTGAGGGGCACTTGGTGGAATGGAAAGCGTCTGGGTGCTGTCCACCCCACCCCTACTCCTGCTCCTGCTGCTGCTAAGTCGCTTCNGGAAGGACACGTGGCCCCGGGGCCCCACAGCGGTTTCCTTTGGCTGACAGCCTCCGCTTCACCCCCGCTGGCGTGGCTTCTCCTCTGACCTCCTACCCCTTCCTTCTCCATCCGCTCGTTTCCACCTCTACCTGCGCCCTTTCTCTTTAGCTCGCCTGACCCCTGTCCAAGCCCCCGGAATAACCCCCCAGACTGCTCCCCGATCGATCGCGACCCTCTGCAACCCGTGCCCTGGCCCCCCGCCCCCGTCGCCTCCCGTCCTGGTCCGCAGTCCCCCGGCCGTCCCCGTGCCCTCGCCCGGACGCGCCCCGGCCCGGCACTAACCCCAGCGGCCGCGCTTCAGCCTCAGGCTGGCTCGGAGGCGGCGGCCGAGCCCATCCATGGCCCCTCGGGTGCTGGGCGCCCGCTCCCAGGTCCGTGGCGGCCCCGCCCCCCAACGTGCGACCTCCGCCGGCGCGACACTTTCACTTTCCCGCGGGGGGTGGCCGAGGGAACCGGCCCGGGGCGGGGCGGCGCACCTTCCGGACTCCGGCCCAACCCCCGGCGCACCTGGGCGGGCCCGCTCTTCCCTGGGCCCCAGGCGGGGCGGCGTGCAGTGACAGAGGGCACCCGACGCGCGTCCCGGAGGGGCGGCACCACCTCGCCCCCACCCTTCGTGGGGCGCCCCGGAAAGTTTGACTTTCCCAGCCCCGCGTCTCCACGAAGTCTCCCTCTACCTCCGCGGCAAGTGCGGGGAGTGCCCGCTCGGTGAGCGTCGGTGCGCCTTCCAGGTGGCTCGGCACGTACCCCAGAAGGAGTTTTCAGCGACTGCACACCTCTCCAACCCCTTCACCTCTACCGCCTGCAAGGGCGTTAGCCTCTCTGTCCAGTTCCAGGTCTCTCGCTGTGTTTGTCCTCCGCGGGGCGCGTATCCCTGCGTTGCTCTTCTCCCTATTCCACTTCAACTAAAGGACCAGAGCCCTGTGGGCTCCTGAGGAGGGGCTGGAGAAGAGGCTTAGGGCCTGGACCCTGCCCTCCATCCCGCTTGTTCTTGGGCAGTTCAGTCAAAGGAGGGCAATCCCCAACCTGCTACGGCAGAGACGTGAAAGTCAGGAATAGAACGCTCTTTTTCTGTGATGTAAATTTAAGGGATGGTGATAATAAAATTATGCTAGTGATGTTGGCAGCTGCAGCTAGCCACACTCCCCTTCTAATCCCACATCCGAATACAGCCTTTCAGCTCCTCCTCTGTGCCTCTCATCTTTATTAGGTTCCATAAACACCTGGAAAAGTGTGTAGAAAATCCCCTGATGCTGGGAAAGATGGAAGGCAGGAGGAGAATGGGACGACAGAGGATGAGATGGTTGGATAGTATCCCGGACTCAATTGACATGGGTTTGAGCATGCTCCAGGAGATGGTGAAGGACAGGGAAGCCTGGCATGCTGCAGTCCATGGGGTCACAAGGAGTTGGACACAACTGAGTGACTGAGCAACAACATACACACCCAGATTTCAAGCTTCTGCTGTCAGAAATGAAAATTTGCATTTGATAAGCGCCACTTGCTCCCAGAGGGGTCTGCTCTGGTTCCCCTCTGCTTCCCAGGATCTTTAGGGAAAAGATAGAGAAATACAGAGTCCATCTGAAATTTCTCCATTCACAGAGGTTTTAGCCTCATTTTAAGGTATGGGAGATGGGGGGAAGAGGACACTGTGCAAGAAATATGTCTGGGATCTATAGCAATGACTCCCAGACCCATAGCCCCTATCCTTTCCATGCATGGCCTCCAGGTGACTCTCTGTCACAGACTGTGGTGAGCAGGAGTGAGCCCTGGTATTAAACTGTCTAGCCTTAACCTGGAGGTTCTAAAAGTTGCCTCTTCTCTGGGCCTATGCAATTTTGTACCTAATTACATAGCCTGTTTCTGTTCCCTATTCTCTGGGAATTCCCACACACAAGGACACACATCTTCATCAAGTGCCTTCTCTTGGCAGCATTTGTGTCTTAGGCCTCTCTGTGTAAGTACAGTAGTTGTTCATGATAAACTTGTCCAGTTGGTTGAACATAACTGCCTCAATTTTCCCAATCTATTTTATGGTGGTCTTACCCAAACTACTCCCTTCCTTTAAAAACAGAAGAAGAAATTTGTGTGTAAGTATACCATAAAGTTATGTACAAGAATGTTCATGTAGAATCTTTTTTTGAAATAGCCTTTAACTAGAAATAACGTCACACATCCATACGTAGCGACACGGATGAATCACAACATCGTCTTGCAGTGGGGTACCATAGAGCAGGAAGAATGAAGAAACCACCCCTGCATGCAATAGCACGGCTCTGTCATACAAATATAAAGTTGAGCAAAACAGCCAGATACAACAGAAGACATATTTTAAGTTTCCATTTATGTAAAGCTGAAAACAAGCCAAATTAATATATGGAATGGGAAGTCGGAATGATGCTACATTAGGGAGGAAGGAGGAAATAATAACTGAGAGCATCATAGGGCTTCTGTGGTGCTGGTAATGTCTGTCTTCTTAACCTGGCGGCAGACGCATAGGTGTGCTTACCTTCGCATGTGGTCATTCTTTGCGGTATATACTCACNTACATTAGGGAGGAAGGAGGAAATAATAACTGAGAGCATCATAGGGCTTCTGTGGTGCTGGTAATGTCTGTCTTCTTAACCTGGCGGCAGACGCATAGGTGTGCTTACCTTCGCATGTGGTCATTCTTTGCGGTATATACTCACATGTACTTCTTCCTGTGCATGTGAAACTAAAAAGCTGTTTTTTAAAAGTATACATTAGGATGTTTGGATGATATAAATGGAAGCCAAAACCCAGGGACGGGGGAGCCTGGTGGGCTGCCATCTATGGGGTGGNTACATTAGGGAGGAAGGAGGAAATAATAACTGAGAGCATCATAGGGCTTCTGTGGTGCTGGTAATGTCTTACTTCTTAACCTGGCGGCAGACGCATAGGTGTGCTCACCTTCGCATGTGGTCATTCTTTGCGGTATATACTCACATGTACTTCTTTCTGTGCATGTGAAACTAAAAAGTTGTTTTTTAAAAGTATACATTAGGATGTTTGGATGATATAAATGGAAGCCAAAACCCAGGGATGGGGGAGCCTGGTGGGCTGCCATCTATGGGGTCGNTCGCATGTGGTCATTCTTTGCGGTATATACTCACATGTACTTCTTTCTGTGCATGTGAAACTAAAAAGTTGTTTTTTAAAAGTATACATTAGGATGTTTGGATGATATAAATGGAAGCCAAAACCCAGGGATGGGGGAGCCTGGTGGGCTGCCATCTATGGGGTGGCACAGAGTCGGACACGACTGAATCAGCGACTTAGCAGCAGCAGCAAGCAAGTTGAGAATACTCTTGAGAGTCCCTTGACCTGCAAGATCAAACCGGTTAATCCTAAAGGTAAACAACCCTGAATATTCATTGGAAGGACTGATGCTGAAGCTGAAGCTCCAATACTTTGGCCACTTGATGTGAAGAATCAGTTTGTTGGAAAAGACCCTGATGCCAGGAAAGATTAAAGGCAGAAGGAGAAGGGCGTGGCAGAGGATGAGACGGTTAGCTAGCATCACTGACTCAATGGACATGAATATGAACAAACTTCAGGAGATGGAGGAGGACAGAGGAGCCTGTCATGCTGCAGTCCATGAAATCACCAAGAGTCGGACACGACTTAATGCTGAACAGTAGCAAAGCAAACTGAGAATTACTTGAGAAATTATTGGGATGTAAGGAANACAGAGGAGCCTGTCATGCTGCAGTCCATGAAATCACCAAGAGTCGGACACGACTTAATGCTGAACAGTAGCAAAGCAAACTGAGAATTACTTGAGAAATTATTGGGATGTAAGGAAGTGGAGTTAGAGGGAGATTTGGGTTTAAAGTGGGATAAGGTGGGGAAGATGAGAGCATATTTATGGGAATAGGGGCTGGAACCAGGGATTGGCAAAAAGAGGTAGAGTACAAGGAAGTGGTAGGTGGAACAAGGTCTGAGAGGGTTGAGAAGATGGAAGGGGCTTTGGCAGAAGACTGGCTTTACATGGGAAAAGAATTTTATTTGTGGGAAATGGTCATAGATGTTGATTAACTTGTAGATGAGGAAATGAAAAGTTAAAGGAAAAAAAGAGGGTTCAGTTTCAACTAGAAAAAATTCTGTCTTCCCACCGCTCCCGCACCCTCCTGCCCCCCACCATTCTTGTAGTTGCTGCCTCCCACTCTATCCCTCTGCCTGTTGTCCCAGAGACTGGCTGTGGAGTGGAAGAAAATGCACCAGCCTTTTCTTGAAGGTCTTGAAAGGAAGCCAACAGGTAATGTTATTCAGGAAGGCAGCATGGCTTGGGTGCAGAAGACCCACAGCAGAATGACTTGGGTGCATGGACTTAGCCCCAGGCTGCTGCTTACTTGCAGTCTTGGGTGCTTTTCCTATACCTCACTCACACTGGAAAAGACCCTGATGCTGGGAAAGATTGAAGGCAGGAGGAGAAGGGTGCAACAGGATGAGATGGTTAGATGGCATCACTGACTCGATGGACATGAGTCTGAGCAACCTCCGGGAGTTGGTGATGGACAGGGAAGCCTGGCATACTGCAGTCCATGGGGTTGCAAAGAATCAGACACAACTAAGCGACTGAGCTGAATTGATACCTCACTCTCCTGAAACAACAGAGTCACTTAGCAGGGTGCTTGTGGAAACTAGAAAGAATTGATACGTAATCCAAATACCGAAACTTCACATATCCCTTTAATGCACATGTAGTCTCAACTCTCTCTTTTAATTGCAGAAGTACCATCTATGACCAGGCTTCTGTTTCCAGGGATTTCTGGGAAACTGTTAAGAAGTATTTGCACATTCTGAAAATGAATACTGGTAGTTGCTTGTCATCAGAATCTGCAATAGGGAAGCAAACTGTTTCTTTCCCCTTCCTCAGTTATGTGTGTTTGTCTAAGACAACTACTGCTCTCCCCTGTGTCATTTTGCCCAATCTGGACATTGGCCCTATCTGCTGTTCAGTATGGTGATAACTGAGATCAGGAGATAAGATTTGTTACAACTTTGCTGAAGGTTTTGTGATAAGCAAAGGATATTTTTATGAAACAGAGAATTTCAAAACTGAGTATCACTGCTCTTGGGGTTTGCAGAGGGGTCTTGTCCTGGTGCTTCTCTGCCTGCCCATAGGTCTGCCACCATGTTGCAGGGACCAGCAGATCTGACTGCAGTGGAAATGCCCTGAACACAGACCTGCCTCTGTGTTCACGTTCAGGGGCGGATCCCTGCCCCAAAGGACAGGATGTGATCCTGTCTTTTGGCACAAAGCATCAGAACAAAACCACAGCAAAATACATCTCCAAAGAATGGATTCTTCAGTACAGAACAGCACTGTCCATAGTCCTGTACAATTTCTCCTCATAACTTGAGGTGCACAGAAGTTCAACTTGGTTGCTTGGTTCTTCAAGCCACCTTGGAGTCTTGGCTTCTGATCTCCTGCAAAAAATGAACAACGACCCATACATTTGCTAGGAATAATCAACAATAGCCAGAACTGGCAAAAGACCTCTGAATATTAGAAACAAAGACTACCTTTTACATTCCCACAGAAAGATCCTGAAGTCAAAGTTCTCAAACCTCTTTCCTGGACTATAGTCTCTGCTCTATATTTGGGTAAGTTTGACCAAACCTGACGCCTTCTCTCTATTTAAATCAGACCTTCCTGTTCCAACAACAAATCACCCCTTTCCTTTGTTTTCTTAAAAGCATTTAACAATTTATAGCTATACATGGATTTCTGAGATTAGTTGTTCAACTATTCTCTCTCTTTCTAGAGTCGTCCCCAGGAGGCATAGATTGTGTTTCCTTTGCTCATCCCTGTATCCCCAGTGCCTAGCACAGTGCTGGGCACACATTAGGTAATCAGTAAACATTTCTTGCCAGTACCCTTGCCTGGAAAATCCCATGGACAGAGGGGCCTGGTGTCCTGCAGTCCATGGGGTTGCTAAGAGTTGGACATGGTTGAGTGACTTCACTTTCATTTTTCACTTTCATGCATTGGAGAAGGAAATGGCAGCCCACTGCAGTGTTCTTACCTTGAGAATCCCAGGGATGGGGGAGCCTGGTGGGCTGCCATCTATGGGGTCACACAGAGACGGACACGACTGAAGCGACTTAGCAGCAGCAGCAGCAGACATTTCTTGATTGAATAAATGAGTGAATGAAAGGTGGGTAGTCTGCCCAAAGTGTCTGCCTCTAAGGAGACATAAAGTTTATTGGAATATTTTTGGTTTTCCAAGTTCTTTGTCAACAAAGTTCTGTCTAGTCAAGGCTATGGTTTTTCCAATGGTCATGTATGGATGTGAGAGTTGGACTGTGAAGAAAGCTGAGTGCTGAAGAATTGATGCTTTTGAACTGCGGTGTTGGAGAAGACTCTTGAGAGTTCCTTGGACTGCAAGGAGATCCAACAAGTCCATTCTGAAGGAGATCAACCNCTCATTGGAAGAGTTGACTCATTGGAAAAGACTCTGATGCTAGGAGGGATTGAGGGCAGAAGGAGAAGGGGATGACAGAGAATGAGATGGCTGAATGTCATCACCGATTCAATGGACATGAGTTTGCGTGAACTCCGGGAGTTGGTGATGGATAGGGAGGCCTGGCGTGCTATGGTACAGTGGGTCGCAAAGAGTTGGACATGACTGAGCGACTGAACTGAACTGAACTGAAAATGATGTCATCACTCCCCAAATGTGTATAATCTGCAGTTCAAAGCATTTTGGGGAGGGAGGTTCAAAAGGGAGGGGATATATGTAAACCTATGGCTGATTCAAATTGAGGTTTGACAGAAAACACAATTCTGTAAAGTAATTATCC
This sequence comes from Neotragus moschatus, assembly GCA_006410615.1. Lineage (NCBI taxonomy): Eukaryota > Metazoa > Chordata > Mammalia > Artiodactyla > Bovidae > Neotragus > Neotragus moschatus. Next base: position 194,293 of record SJYA01000464.1, read on the forward strand.
TTCAATGAAAAAATAAATAAATTTATATTTTAAAAAAAGGGGGATTTTCTGGTACTTTTGACTGCAGACTGTGGATCCAGATACCTGGGTTACTATCCCACCTCTGCCAATTCCCAGCTTTGTTACACTGGACAAGTTAACCTCTTTGTGACTCAGTTTTTTCATATTTGATGAGGATAAGACCAACCTACCTCACAGGGCTGCTTTAAGGATTAAAGAGTTAATATATCCAAAAGGGGCTTCCCTGGTGGCTCAGAGGTTAAACGTCTGCTTCCAATGCGGGAGACCCGGGTTTGATGTCTGGGCTGAGAAGATCCCCTGGAGAAGGAAATGGTAACCCACTCCAGTATTCTTGCCTGGAGAATCCCGTGGACGGAGAAGCCTGGTAGACTACAGTCCACAGGGTTGCAAAGAGTCGGACACAATTGAGTGAATTCACACACACACACACACATACCCAAAACACTTGGAAAGGGAAGAAATTGGGAGGTCTGAACAGAAGACTGTTATCTTTAACAGTCTTATCTGATAAAGACTTATGTTTATCTCACAAAGATAAATAAGCCCTGGTCCCTGTCCTCACGAAGTTTGCATTCTTGTGCAAAAGATACTGTTAACATAGAGATGCTGAGATTAAGAGAAGTACAGAACAGTCCAAAAACACAAGAAGCATGTATTCCTGTGGAATGAAATCTAATCTCCGGGAGGTAGGACTGGGATATACAATGAATTGTGAAAATTCTATTACTTAAAAATATTAATAGACTAATTTTAGAGCAATTTTAGGTTTAGAGAAAAACTGAATGGAAAATATGGAGAATTCCTATACATATCTTTCACTCCCACCCTCAAACCCAGTTTTCCCTATGATTAGTGCCTTGCATCAATGTACTCCACTGGTTACAACTGATGAGTCAATATTGATACACTATTATTAACTAAATTCCACAGTTTATATTAGGATTCACTCTTGGTCTTGTAAATTCTGTGGGTTTTGACAAATGTGTAATGATGTGTCTCCATCATTGCAATAACATATGTTGTAGTTTCACTGCCTTAAAATCCCTTATGTTCCAACCTATTCTTGCCTCCTTCTCTTCCTGGCAACCAGTGGTTCCTTTACACTTTCCATAGTTTTGCTTTTTCCAGAATGTGATAGAATTGGAATCACATAGCATGTACATTGTCAGATTGGCTTCTTTCACTTAACAGTATCTACTTATCTTTTAAAAAAAGTCTCTGAATGCAAAGTACATTCCCAAGAAAAAGAACAAAACAGTAAGAACTTGACAGTGTCTTTCAACACTATGCAGGGCTCTGAGTGACCAGTAGGAATAGCCAATGTCCTTGACAAGTATCTGCTTAATAAATATTTATTGAAGAAATATGAATTAATCTCCAGTGCTATAACTNAATGCAAAGTACATTCCCAAGAAAAAGAACAAAACAGTAAGAACTTGACAGTGTCTTTCAACACTATGCAGGGCTCTGAGTGACCAGTAGGAATAGCCAATGTCCTTGACAAGTATCTGCTTAATAAATATTTATTGAAGAAATATGAATTAATCTCCAGTGCTATAACTACAATATTAGCACACAGTTAGTACATATTTGTTGAGCTGAACTACAGTCCTAAACCTTGATTTTAACTTAGGAGCTTTCCAATTCTCCTTGGCTATTCACTTAACAGGAACAGATCGTTCTCATGGTTTGAGCTCTTTATATGTTCCAGGAACTATGCTAAGCATTTTACAAATACTATTTCAAATCAGCATTACTAATAATCCTTTCAGCCAGGTGTTCCAATATCTGCATTATAGATGAAGAAACAAGTTCAGAGATGTTAAGAAACTTGCCCAAGGTCACGCAGCGAGGTAGAGTGAAACTTTCATTCACGCTGAGATGGGAACATTACCTCCAGGTTCTTGAGGCATTGCGGGTGAGTCCACCAGCAGTTTCTGTGGAGTCTTCTATGGAACTGACAAGTAAGTGATCTGGTACTCAAAGCCTTCCCTGATGTCCTCAGATAGATATCCTGTATGAGTACAGTCAGGCCAGTTTGATCAGTGCTCCTAAAATGCCCTACCTTCCACATGAAGGAATCCCACAAAGTCTTTGTGGGTTTTGTTGCTGTTTTTCTCTGTATGGGACAAAGGCTTACCATAATCAGTGTCCCAGCTACTAAAGTCCTCAGAGATATAAATGCCCCCCTAGAGATAAGGTAGACAGTTCTACTGAAATGGTAGGGAAAAAAAATCCACCATTCACCATTGTAGAAGTAAAGAAGGTGCTCTAAAGAGCATGTATGGCTCTGTAATTCCTCAAAGATCCTTAGACATCTCTACATTAAACAAATTTTAATGACCAGTTGTCCAACACTTCAGACTTCTGGCAGGGAAGATATATTAATCTAGCAAGCGAATCTTCGAAACATGTAAAGGAGTCTTGCAAATCAGACAGATCCACCTGCTAAATTTGGCAAGCAGATAGAACAAAAACAGAGCAGTGTATGTGTGTGCTCAGTCATGTCTGACTCTTTGTGACCCCATGGACTGTAGCCCACCAGGCTCCTCTGCCCATGGGATTTTCCAGGCAAGAGTACTGGAGTGGGTTGCCATTTCCTTCTCCAAGGGATCTTCCCGACCCAGGGATCAAACTCGAGTCTCCTGTGTCTCCTGCATTGCAGGAGGATTCTTTACTGCTGAGCCACTGGGGAAGTCCAAAGAGAGCAGCACCATGAAGATGAATCATTTTACCTGAATGAACACAATTTACCAAAAGTACTGACCCCACAGTTATCTGTTTATTGTATTCTTGTTTATTGTACATTTTCTTAGAACTACGTATTTTTCTCATCCAACCAAGAAAAAAAAAAAAA